>VDFB02235653.1:0-24280 GCA_007258455.2 Sequoia sempervirens
CTTGTGAGGTTTTTCTTTGTCAACCTGATTCTTAGGATTCTACATGAGGACTAAGTCACCAATGTCAAACTTCCTGACCATGACTATCTTGTTGTAGCTATAATAGAGATGGTTCTGATATGCATGTAGATGGTTCAAAGAATTATGTCTTCTTTCCTCTAACATCTCCAGCTCATGTAGGCGCAACTGTCTATACTCCTCATCATTTGTCAGACCCTTCAGGGAGACTCGTAACAAAGGAATTTCAACTTCGATGGGCAATATGGCTTCAACTCCAAAGACCAAGGTGAATGGAGTGGCTCTCGTGGGCATGCAAATGCTAGTGTGGTAAGCCCATAGAGCAGGGTTAAGTTGAATGTGCCAGTAATGGCCAACGTCATTGACAATATTTTTTAGAATTTTAATTATGGTTTTATTGAACACCTCAGCTTGACCGTTTCCTTGCGAGTAATATGGGGTGGAAAAATGATGTTGGATATGGAATCACTCACATAACTCACGAATGTCTTACTTTTTGAATGGATGTCTGTTGTCTATGATGATGGACTATGGAATACCATACCAGAAAATGATGTAATTGAGAATGAATTTGGAAATTTGTGTGTCGATTATGTACGTAAGGGGTATGACTTCGATCCACTTCGTAAAGTACTCGATGGTAGTGATGATGAATTTGTGGCCACTGGACAAAGTAGGGTGGATTTTTCCTACGAGGTCGAGTCCCCATTATACGAAGGGAAAAGGAGAAGTAATCGGCTGAAGTTCCTATGTTGGAGCATGAATCAAGTCACTATGTATCTAACATTGGTGACAAGTCCTAACATATTCTAGTACATATTTCTCAATGGTCGGCCAATAGTACCCAAGTCTCATTATCTTCTTGGCCAGTGTAGGACCATTCAAATGAGATCCGCATATACCTTCATGTACTTTGCGTAAAGTTGTGCTTGCTTCATTGGTGTTGAGACATATAAGGAGGGTGTCATCAAAGCTATGGTGGTAAAGGGTGTCACTGACAATAGTGTATCTGACAGCTTTTCAGATAAAGGACTTTCTTTGGTTATTAGACAAATTGGGTGGAAGGGTTTGGGACTTAAGGTAATCATGAATGTCTTGATACCAGGGAGAATCAAGACCAATAAGCTCACATACCATCTCTGATTCAGGAATATCATAGGTGGAGACCAAAAAATTTTCTACCAAGAACTCCAGTTGAGGCATATTGCTTGGAATGTTGAGGAGAGAATTGATCGTAGCCATGGCATTTGATACCCTATTTTGTGTTTTTGAAACTTGCTCAAAATTCACCAAGTGAAAATATGTCTAAAATTTGTCAATCATTTATTTGTAGGGCATTATTTTCTCATCCTTGGTGTCATAGTCATCATTGACTTGGTTGATGACTAATTGAGAATCTCCATAGACATGTAGTGTTCTGATTTTCCATTTTATTGCCATTCTAAGTCTTGTGACAAGTTCCTTGTACTCTGCCACATTATTTGTACATGGGAAAGCTATGTGAAAAGACTTAGGAATGAAATCTCCTTGAGGGGTGATAAAAAATATTCTTGCTCTCGAGCCATGATTAGTATGAGATCCATCAAAGTATAGCCTCTAAGGTGACTTAGGTTTTGTATGGAATATTGACTCATCTAGGAAATCTTCCACTAAGGGATGATCACTTTGTATAGGTGCATCCGCCAGTTGGTCTGCTATCAGTTGTCCCTTTATTTCCTTTCTTTCTACATACTGAATATCATATTCACTCAAGATCATTACCCATTTTTCTAGACATCTTGTCAATGTTGCGCGACTCAATAGATATTTCAGGGTGTCAATATTTGCTACCAACTGTGTCCTATGACTCAACATGTAATGTCTTAGCTTCTAAGATGCAAAGACAACTGCTAGGCAAGTACATTCAATTGATGTGCAATTCAACTCATATCTGACTAGTGTTCGACTAATATAATATATGGCCCTTTCCTTTTCTTCCTGGTCATTTTGTACTAGTAATGCCCCAAGTTCTGAAGTAGTGGCAGAGATGTATAAAATTAAAGGTTTTTCTTGAATGGGAGGCATGAGGACTGGCAGTGATAGTAGGTAGTCTTCTATATGTTGAAAGGCCTCTTGACATTTCTCTGTCCATACAAATGGGATTCCCTTACGTAGAAGATATTGCAATGGTTGACACTTGTTGGCAAATTGTACTATGAAGCACCAAATAGATTGTACCATGCCTTGTAATGTCCTAAGTTCACTTATTCCTCTAGGAGGAGGCATGTCTAAGATTTATTTTACTTTGGTTGGATCGACCTTAATGCCTCTCTGAGAAACTATGTAACCCAAAAGTTTTCCAGATGTCACGCCAAAGATGCATTTCTTAGGATTCAGTCAAACTTTATATTCTTCCAGCCTCTTGAAAATTGTGTCTAACACCTTCAAATTATCTTATCTTCCCTTGTCATTGATTTAGCCAAAAGGTCATCTACGTAATCTTCCATTATTTTGTGCATCATGTCATGAAATATTATGGTCATAGCTCTCGGATATGTGGTGTATGCATTCTTAAGACCAAAAGGCATGACATTCTAGTAGTACGTACCCCAAGGATGAGTGAATATTGTTTTATGTTGGTCTTCCAGGGCAATACGAATATGATTGTAACCTGAGAAACCATCCATGAGGTAAAACATCTCATATCCTATTGTGAGATCTATTATGATGTCTATGTTGGACAAGGGAAAATCATCCTTTGGACATGCTTTATTCAGGTCTAAAAAATCTGTGCAGATGCGGATCTAACCATTTGGATTTGTGATCGGGACAAGATTTGATATCCATTCAACATAATCTATGGACCATATGAATCCCACGTCTAACAATTTTTTAAGTTCGGCTTTGACTAATAAAGCAATATGTGGGTGCATCTTTCATAGTTTCTGTTTTACTGGCTTGGCGTCTGGAAATAGTGGAAAATGGTGCAAGACCAGTTTTGGAACTAACCCTGACATATCAGCATAAGACCATGCAAAGTTGACCTTACATTCTGAGAAAAACTTATGGAACTCAGGTTTCTCTTCCATTGTCAAAGAGGCTACCAAGAGGACCATCTTGGGATCTTTTGTTGTCGATATGTTTACTTCCATGGCGTCTTCTATGAGCATGGCTGATTTTTCCTATGTTATAGGAAGAAAGTTCAATCCTCCATATTTGGGTGCCTAAGAGAGGTTTTCACCTGCAAATACATCCTTTGGTTTTTATTTTTTTGTCATCAGAAGGTGCCTTTCATTTTTCACCTAATGACGTTTCATTTTTTGTCTTATTTTTACTTTTCATTTTGTGACTGGAGGATAGAGTAGTCTCCCCGAAGTAAGTTGTACAATCTAGGTCAATGTCAAATCCCATCTTGTGATCACCTCTGGGTATTCCTTCACATAATCCCATAAATTCTATGATGGCCTCGTCATTCTAAAAGATGTCCATGACTGGTGGGCCTTGTTGGTCCCAATCAATTAGTTGTGAGTAGAGTAAGGAAATTCCATCGTCGGTGTTGGTGAATTAAGGGGAGGATGCAAAAAGCATGTAGATAGATTCAGAGACATTGAAAATGAAATTTTTGTCATCCAATTCTACATCAGACTCTATCCAATACTCTCCTTCACTTGTGTCATAGTCATTGTTCAAGTAGGGGATGAAGGAATTAGAGTCATAGTTGTTTGTTTCAGGTGGTAATCCAGAAGGATCTACCTAATGGTTACTAGGTTCAGATGGTTGGACAGGTATGGGATTAAAGGAGGATTCTATCTTGTCATTATTTCTTGGGAAAAAGGGGCTATCCCAATCTTCTTGTTTCCTTGGGATCTTAATATTATCATTATTCGATGCTTGATCAATTTTGAACATTTGCCAAAATATTTCTTCAGAGGAAAGCTCTCCAGGTTCAACGAACAAGTCATCAAGACAACAGTCACTTAGAGATCGTTCGGAGCCAAATTCCCATTCCTTGGAGTTAGTTTTGGTAAGGGGTTCCTTAATGGTATCGAAACTTTCCGAAGCATGCATGTTCTCACTCAAAAGTCCATTGGTACGTCGATCATCATTGTCGAGAAATCCATACCCTAAAACAAGAAGTTTTGGTCTTCCAGACGGCATCAAAGGTTCTTGCAGCCCTGTTTTTTTCTTACCAAGGCCACTAGTACCATTGTAGCCTCTTTCCTTCATCATGTAGTATCCTTTGTCGTATATATGGACTGGTAACGATGGTAAAGCTTCTCTTTCTTTGTATATCCATCCTAATATGTCAATAATGTCTTCGTTGTTCATGTCTCCCCATATTATAAAAATTGTATTTGGTGGAACTTTAAAAAAAAATTAGGTTCCATTTTCAAACACGATCGACCATAGACCTAAGGAGACTTGGGTATATTTGTGATGCAATATGTCATACTCAATTTGAATTCTCCACAACCTAGGTCTTGGATCTTGACATTGGACTCAGCTTTAGGAAGCGATGAAGATGATGGCATGGTAGAAGATGTGGACAGAGTGGAAATGGACGATGATGCAAGTGTGGATCAGTCAACATACTTGGAAGAAGAATGGCTTAATGCTTCTCGGTTGATGGACACTTTGTGCTCAAAAATACCCCGAAGATTGGTGCAATACTGAAAGGGGTCCAGGTCTCCATATATGGTGATTTATGTGTCGTCAAAGGGGAATTTCAAGCATTGGTGATATGTGGACCGAATAACCTTTAGGGCATGGATCCAAGGTTAGTGAAGTAGAATTTTATAGGGTAACTCTAGATCGAGGACCTAGCAAGTTTTGTCCACAATGAATGGCCCAACTCTGATGGGAAGAGTAATCATGCCTCTAGAGGAACATTCTTCATCATCATATGCCTTTATGGCTATGCTCTTTGTAGGGTCCACACATGCATCAGAAAATCCTAGAGCCTTAACCAGTTTTAAGGAGCATATATTCAATCTTGCTATGCCATCTACTAAAACTCTTCTAACCTTGTGCTTATGAATGACAACCTTGATGTGTAATGAGTCGTTATGGTTGGTCTTGGGTGATGCATAATATTGATCAAAAAATGTGACATGATGAGGTGTAGTGAGGTATCCCACCATGGTCTCAAATTGGTTGACGTCATTGTCCTACGAGACAGAGGACTCTTGCAAGGTTTTCTCAAGTATAGCTTTATGTGTGGGAGAGATGCGAAGCAATTCGAGTATGGAAATTTGCGCAAGGGTTTTGTCGAGTTGGTCAATAAGGTTAAAGTGACTCTTAGGTTTCCATTGTTTTGCAGACAAGCTGGGTTGTGATTGCTTAGCAAATGGAACAGGTATTGTGAGTTTTAGTTGTCTAGCAAGAGGAGGACCAGCTATAGTGACCTTGCCACTTCGAGTAGTGGCGTTACATTGAGGTGCTCTTTTGATTGTGATGGTATTGATGTATTCATCATTGGTTCAAACATTGTTAATAATAGGTCCACCTGAATAGTCATACTTGGCGTGGGCATAATTGGCATGATAATCATTCGTCTTAGGACCTGATGATGAAGCTTTATTAGAACCATGGTCTTACAGTGGTTTTTTATGGATGGTATGGTCAATATTTGATTTAAATTGTGGCCCACCCAATTCAATAGTTCAATTTTCAATAAAGTCTTGCACAATATTTCTTAATTGCTAACAAGAGGATTTCTTATGTCCTTTAGCCCGGTGGTAATCACAAAAAGTATTATCATCCCACCACAATGGTTTAAACTGCCCTGGTTCATACAGCTTAGGTTCTTCAAGTGTGATGAGATCGTTTTGGAGGAGTTTCTTAAGGACATCTTCAATTGGTTCTCCCAAAGCAATGTAAGTTCATCTTTTTGGGAATTGTCTTGGTTGGTGGGGTTGTCCTTGACTTTGATTGTTTTAACCATATTGATTATTTGGGATAACATTGGCAGGGGATGTCAGTATCGTTGTTGGTTTGTTTTGTGGTTGAATTCCTTTAAGAGCAAGTACTGGACCCATCGTGTTTACAGCCTTGGCATCAACTACACCATCATTGGTAACATGTTTATTCTTGACCCAATACTTATTTTTGTCTATAGATGGGTTTTTCTTTGTGTTTTTAGGACCGTATTTTAGCTCTCCTTTTGCAACAAGAGCTTTCTCAACCCAGACACCCTTTTCAACTAGGTCTGTGAAAGTGGTGCAACAATGAACTTGCAATCCATATTTCAAAAGGCCTAGAAGTGCTTGAACAAACATGTCAACCTTTTCCTTTTCAAGTATGTCGATGTGGCAACAACTAGCTAGACTTCTCCATTTTTGGAAAAATAGGATAAAAGTTTCACCAACATCTTCTTGTGTGAGAGTGCATAAGCTAGTGATGGAGGTGTCCATGTCAATGTTATAGGCATATTTTTTTATGAATTTGTGTTTAAGTTCATCCCGTGTTTTTATCCCTTTTTTAGTAGAGAACCATTCAAGGGCAGGCCCTGCAAGACTTTTGGAGAAGAGTCTCATCAAGTACGTGTGTTCATAGGCAATTTCCATATAGTGAGTCACGAATTTTCGAACATGTTCAATAGGATTTGTCTTGCCCCTATATTTGGTAAAGTTTGGTGACACATATCCTAGAGGAAATGGCGACATGTATAGGTTGTGTCAAAAGGATATATGCATGTCATATGACACTTGTGATTTCTCGTCAGACATTTGCATATTTTCTATGGCATTTTGTAATTGAGCTATGTGAACTGTCAAGGCATCAGTTGTAGGATTATTTGTTACACCATATAGTGGAATGGTTGATATACCATGGGTCCCCATTTGTTGTGAAGATATGTTGGTATTTTATTGTGGGATATGTTGTTGTGAAATGTAGGATGTGTTTTGGTTTGCATGTTGTTGTTTTGTTGAAATTCTAGATTGGGGACATGTTGGTGAGTGTGACTATGGGATGAATATGTCAAAATATTCCCTCCAGCTATTTGAGTTGAAATTTGGGGAATATGGTGACCATGAGTGTTTTGGTGTCTGAACGATGCCATATGTTGTGTGTTTTGATTGCCTTGTCTAAATTTTTGAAATTGTCCAAGGGGAATATTTGTGTTTTGTCCTTGGGAAGGATTGGTATTAAACTGTGTTGATGTGTTAACATTGGGTTGTGATCCTTGAATAAGAACACGTCGTTGACTTCCTCCCAAAGGATTGAATGAGGTACCAAGGAGAGGATTTGATGAGGATTCCCCCATAGAATTGGATGTAGCTGTAAATAGAGAAGATGATGCCCCTATGGGATTAACTGAAGAGGATTTGAATAACTTGCCCACATTGTTGAGGACCCAAAAGTGGATCCAATCGATTGTGACAATATTGTGGACATTGTTGGAAATGATTGTGAGATGGTTGGTGTTCCTCCAATAGACGTTGTGTTGATTGCATTGGAATTGTTTTGATTATTAGAGGTAGCACTAATGGTGCTTGTGACAGTTTGCGAGGTAGTGCTAACAAAAGCATTGATTATGTTGTTTTTAGGTTGACTATTATTAGACATGTTGTTGGTATTGTTGACCTTAGGTTCAGGTGATGTTGGCCTCAAAGTATTTATGTCAAAGCCACATGGTAACTTAACCCCTTAGTCCAAAAGCATGGCTAGATACCTTTGAGGGTCATGTAAGACTAAGTCTTCCACAATGGTGGCTACCTCAGTATTTTACATTGCAGCTTCTAAGTCCTCTGCATATACATGTCCCTTTTGATCTCTTTGTATGAATGGTTCTAGTGGGTTATCTGATGAAGATGGTATGTTGACGTTGCTAAATGGGTCAAAAAATGTCCAATCTTGGTTTGTGTCCCAAATGTTATTGTTGATGTTGGGATTGAAATCTTGTCCAAAGTTTTCCATTTTTATTTTCTTTCTTTGAAGCCTAGTTTCTACCATAAAAGGAAACTGCTCAAATGAGGATGATGAGAATGACAACTAAATGAAAAGATGACACTAGTCTATGTTTTTGTCTTTTTGTGCTAAAGGATGACAATGTAAGACTATGTTTTTGGATTTTTGATAATAAGGAATTATAATGCGATAATGTTTGAAAATGAATACTAGGATGACAAGTTATGACACTAATTTTTTTGTATTTTTGGAATAAAGGATGACAATGCAAGGTGATGATGACGTTTTCCTAAGGAAATGATTAATGCAAGATGACAAGGTTGTCAAGGGAGAAGTGTGAAATGAGGACTAGGATGATAATGTTGACTAAGGAGATGATTAATACAAATTCTAGGTCCAAAATGAGGACTAGGATGGACAGTATTAATGCAAAGTCTAAGTTCAAAATGAGGACTAGGGTGGACAATATTAATGCAAATTCTAAGTTCAAAATGAGGACTAGGGTGAATGAAATTTGGAGAAAGGTCTGCCTAACCACTCTAATCTTGACTTATGTCTCAATTTTAGTTATCCAAGGACTTGCTAAGGAGACTAAGTGACAAGGTAAAAATGACTAGTGAGCTTTCCTAACTAGACTATTGAGTTGGAAGTTATCACAAAAAGGAAAATGACAAAAAATATTGATAATGACGAAGTCCAAAGATTACCTACTTTTGAAAACACTGATATGGAAAAGTATGGTGAGTTAACATAACCCAAAGTCGGCAAAGATGAAACCTAAGGAAAAATTTATGCTGGAAATGATTATTAGAATGCCTAGGGAATACAACTAAAATTTGGATAATTAAACCTATGGTCAAAATGCAAGCTAGTGAATGCAAAAGAGTTTGAGTAATTTTAGTTCTAGTTTCTGACAGTAGGCTAAAAATGGTTGGACTCGAATTCTAGTATGAGAATGGGTTTATGTTGCTACTAGGAAATTGCATCATTGTAGGTATAAAATTTCTTACAGTTATCAGATGCGGCATTATAGATTGCAAATGCGGTGCAGTTTATCAAATACGACTTTACAGATTGCAAATACGGTTCAGTATGTCGAATGCAGATTTTCAAAAAGAAAATACGATGCAAGACAAGAGAATGTGGTGTTCAGAGTAGTAAATGCATTTTAGCAGAGCAGATGTGTTGCAGAGGCTGTCAAATACAACACGCCACAGCGAATGTGTTTTAACAAATGTGGTGCAAAATGCAAAAGGTCAAATTTTTTGATGTTTTGGTCAAAAATTTGAATTGTTTGAAGTTGATGGTTTGTTTCCAGAGTTGTGTAATTTTTTTTGTTTTGTTTCAATATCCAGAAAACACTTGGCAAGCACAATATTTTTAAGTGTAGAAAAACACAAAAGAGAACAAGTACAATCCTACATGGTTAAGCCAGGACATTATTCGCTAGATTCCATGTGGGTTTCCCCAACTACATATCCTTAGCATGTGAATCCAGAAGATTTGCTGGACGGGCTCCCCCTTACAGTGCACTCTCTTCTCAAGCCAACCAAGCTTTCAACCCCCTTGAAACTCCCATGGCAGATTGATCACCTCTACTAAATACTACGAAGATGTGGATTCCTTCACAATGACCATTGTTGTGCTAGCAAATAGAAGGTTTTTGGCTACTACACAAAAGTATTTAGTTTGAGACCCCCGTTCGAGTGGCCATACATGGGGCGCAAGATTAATCTTCGTTTAGGAGGCACTCTAGCCTGAAGACGTTATGTTCAACAAGGTTTTTGGGAGTACTACTTGGTCCATATGACACATCTGCACTCATAATCCTAAGCTTTCCCTTAGGATTCACATTTATATACCGGTTGTGGGTAGCTTGGCTTTAGCTCTATTGTTGGTTTGAGTCACCTTGGGGTGAGTACTTTTTCCCTCCAAGGTAGGCCCAATTTCTAGAGGAAATAAACATTTCTCTTACACCCAGGATTGCATGAATGCACAAGGGGAGAGGATACTTCAATTATTGCATCAAGGTTACATAAAGAACAAGGTGGGTCTGGCTTTCTGATCACCTAGCTTGCACAAGGTGAGAGCATAGTCACCTACCACCTTCAAACACAATCAAACAAAATAGAAAACATGTTCTTTTTAGTGCACCAAATTAAGTGTTTTCTATTCTAAAAAACGCAAGCACAATGTTTGGAAGTGATAGTCTTGGACACTCGAACCTACAAAATCACAAGTTAGAAGTTTGATCAAATTTTCTTGGACCCACAAATTTTTGGTCCCACATGTTGCCAACAAAGATTAGTAACCATAAAACACCTCTGCTAGGCATAATGCAAAAAAAAACTAAAATGCAAAAGGAAATTTGACCTGAATGCAAAAAGAAATGCATCAATTTCATGCAACAAATGCAGCTCAGTTCTGCATTTTGGATTCTGACAGGTAGATGCGTTGCTGATAATAGCATTTTAGATGCGTCATTGTCTATCAAAAGTTTCTTTCTGTATTACATATGCAACATAGCAGAGGGCTTGTGTTGTTTAAGCCTATGAGTGCGTTGTGACACAACAGATGCATCTCGACAATCATCAAATGTGGCATTTTGTACCTATACCTGCCCAAAAAAAATGGATGTACGAAAAATTTGCAATAGAGAAGTTGGGTTCACCAATTTATTAATGGGTATTTTTCTCAAAGGTTAGTAGATTAGATCAATAATATAAAACCCAAAGAAAGCTATGAAGCACAATGAAAGAAAAACAATAAATAGAATGATTATAGGTCAGATAATCCTCGAAGCCTCCATGAATCACCTAGTCCATAACTCTAACTTGTTGCAAGTATGTAATTGTTTCCCGTAGATTTGAGTGTGTGAGCAATGATTATGACCAAGACAAGTCCAAAGCAAGGATTGAAGGATTTAAATGACTATAATGTTATCATGCAAAGGATGAACATTAAACTATGTAAATATGATTTATACCTATGACAAGAAAGCCTAAGACTTAATAAGTTATGAGATTAAGTATGACAATGCAAAGAAATTTAAGTATACGAATTGTGTGTCTAAGTAGTTAGTCCAAAATATGAGCAAAATTGGTATTTTATAGAAAAACGCAATTTTGGATGGACGGCCAAGATTAAAAGATGACAAAAGCCTAAAATCATAGGTCAAGATTGTGTGTGACAACCCATAATTAGGGTTAGGGAAAAAATATGAAATGAGTGGCCAAGATGCAATTTTAGAAAATTGCATCAACGGTTGAGAATAAATGTGACAATTAGTCAAAAAGATAAAGATTTTGAAAATCAAGAAGATAAAGTCTGGACAAAAGATAAGATTCAAAAAATCAAGACGATAAAGGCTAGATAGAAAAAGTAGATTTGGAAAATGAAGAATTTGCTCAATTACTTGATTTATGGAAGAATATTACCATTTCTGAAGTAAATTAATTCAAAAATATGGATTTGTGTGATAGTAAATAATTGATTTTCAGATTATTTACTAAAAGAAGTGACAATTAATAATGTGAAGCCATTTTAAATAATTAATTTTATTTAAAATGAGGGACATGTCAAATGAGGCAACTAAATAATTAAAGATAATTATTTAATTTAGAGATTGTGATTAAATAATTAAATAAATTAATAAATCTATTTAATTATAAGAAGACTTAAGAATTAGTGACATATTAAATAAATAGATAAAATATATTTGTTTAATAATCAAGAAGACATAAATAAATTAAGATAATTAAATAAATTAAGAAATTTATTTAATTATGGGAAGATTTGGACAATTAATGACATATTGAATAAATAAATAAAAATTTAAAATTAATTATCCAAAAACAAGATGGAGTCGAACAGTGCAAAGCTGGAAGGCAAGAAGACCGCTTCAGAAGGCACGGCAGAAGGGGAAGGAAGAAGGCGCTAGGGCAACGAACCACAAGAAGATGGAGCCGAGGGAGGTGCGAAGGCCCACATACCACAGTGGGTGTTCGTCGGCGGTGAATGGATAGACAAATGCTTACTAGCCCCATCACAGGAAAGGATTGATAAGAAAGGTAACCAAGCTAGGTGACGACATGATACCCCTAAAACCTTTACAGAAAATTGAACCCCATTCGTAGGGCAGTACTCCCCTCTTGAGAAAAGAGGCAATCAATTATGGAACGCCAGGGCAGG
Source organism: Sequoia sempervirens (assembly GCA_007258455.2). Classification (NCBI taxonomy): domain Eukaryota; kingdom Viridiplantae; phylum Streptophyta; class Pinopsida; order Cupressales; family Cupressaceae; genus Sequoia; species Sequoia sempervirens. The sequence continues at coordinate 12,100 of VDFB02235653.1, forward strand.
GTCCAAATGGAGAAAAAAAACTTGCAGCCATCAAATAGCAAAAAGTAAAAGATTTGGCTCAGAAACACCAAAAGAAACACCAGGGAAAGCATTGATAGCTAGCAATAAAAGAGAGGAAGAACCCCCAATGGAGATCAATGTGACTGATGAAATCAAAGAAGACGCAACTCTCTTGAATGAATTTTCCTATATTTTATGTTTCATCAAGGGCTCTCCAAGTCACTCAGAGATCAAAAATTGGATAATAGCAAACTGGAATACAGAAGTATTAATAAGATTTATGCTAAAGGGGTTTTTTGTGGTGGTGTTTGTAGATGAGCAAACAAAACAACGAATAATGGAAGGAGATCCATGGTACATGAAGGGAATGCCACTATATATGCAACCATGGTGTATGAACTTTGACCCAACAAAAAAATAGCTGTATGATACTCCGATATGGGTGCGTTTGTACAATTTACCAATAGAATATTGGGCAGGAGATTGTCTAGAAAATATTGGTCGGGGAATCTTACTAGAAGTGGACTCAAACATTTTGGAAGGTGATATGTATAAGTTTTCCAGGCTCCGTATTGTTGCAATTGAACCCTTACCACATAAAATCTGTCTCATGGTTAATGGGGAAAGATGGCTACAGGATGTGGAGATTGAAGAACCACTCTTCTTTTGTATAAATTGTGGGGATAGGAGCCATAATGTTGAAACATGCACAAAGAAAGTGAAGGTTTGGAATAAGCAGCCATCTGGAACTACCCCATCCCAAACCAACACAAACAAGCCAGACCCTATAAAACAAATACTCAACCAATTGAAGCTATTGACTTAAAAGAAAGAGTTCGGATAAAAGGTGCTCAATCCCCCACCGTTTCTCATAGAAGAAATGTAGGAATGGCTCCGCATACCCAATTACCCTCCCCAGGGAAAGAAAATCCACCTCTCATGAGCACAGTGGCAGATGTAGAAAGTGAAAATAATGACCTTGATTCAAATGCTTGCGATGAGGATGCTCTGGACATCATAGATGAGAGATGTATTTCCAAATCAGCAATCAATCATCTGGGTCTGGGAAAAATTGGCAACACGGGAAACCTGAGAGGGAGGAAATCTCTAAAAAACAACTTAGGGAAGAAGAAGCGACGGCCAAGAAATACACTAGCATCACCAAATTTATGAGTACCAAGGGAGGAGTAGCCTCCCTTGGGAAGTAATGAGGGTTACGACATGGAATTCTAGGGGCCTAATGGCCCCTAACAAACGACGCCTGGTGAGGCGTCAATTGTAGAAAAGTGTAAGTAGTATTATTCTATTGCAAGAAACAAAGCTAGTAGACAAAGAATGTGCAAAATTCCTTAAATATTATCAGTACTGGGATGGATCTTTTCAAAATTTGGTTGGTGCAGCAGGTGGCTTAGGACTTTTATGGAAGGAGGTGGAAGTCTCTATGGAGGTTTTGTATGCCTCTATGAATTGGATGGTGGCAAAGGAATTTGATTTGAACTTGAACAAACGGTTTCTGATTATAAATGTGTATGGCCCGACAAAAATAGTTGATAAAGCTGCACTTTGGTGCTCTGTGTCAGAATTCGTTCTCTCCCGTCCAGAAGCTGCATTGATCATAGGAGGTGATTTTAATGCCATACTGGATTTATCCGAGAAGAGTGGTGGCATTAGGAAGGTGTCGCAATCCATTCTTGATTTCAGAGCATTTCTTAGGAATTGTGGGTTGGTGGACTACCCAACAGACAATGGAACTTTTACATGGACTAATCGTCGCAAGGACTTCACGGCTATTTCGGAAAGACTGGACCGGTTCTTGTTATCACCCTGCTGGTCTAAATCAGGGGCAAAGCTGACCGCCAATATATTGCCCATCTCAATTTCAGACCACTTTCTTGTTGAACTTTCAATAACATACGGGCAGGCAATAGAGAAAGCAAATTTCAAATTCTAAAACATGTGGTGGCAGGATTTGAATATTCTCCTACTTTTTGAGCAATGGTGGAAAGAATTGAAGGTTGGTGGCTCGATTAGCTTTATATTGGTAAAGAAATTGAAATTCATCAAACAAAAACTGAAAGAATGGAACAAGACTCAGTTCCAGAACATTTTTTTGGACAAGGCGCAAGTGGAGATGGAACTGGAAGCTCTTAGTGAGCTGATAATAAAGAAAGGCATGACAAATGAAGAATATACAAAAGAAAAGCACCTGAAGGAAAGACTTGGGGAGCTGCTAAAAAGGGAAGAGATTTATTGGAGAGACAAATTGTGAGAAGTCTGGCTAAGCGAAGGGGATTCCAATTCAAAATTCTTTCATGCATCTATTTTGGCCAAGAGGGCAACAAATAAGATAGAATAAATCCATGCGTGTGGGGGCCAGGTTGTAAGTGGTGGAGAGGTGGTTGGCCTAGTTGCATGTGAGTTCTTCACGAAGTTGCTTGGGGGACCCCACAACCATGAGCTGAATGTAGAGTTCCTGGATCCTATTAGGCCTTTAATCAGCAAAGAAGATAACAATAGAATGTGTGCACAAATATCAATGGAAGAAGTGCATAAGGAATTATTTCAAATGCATCCTGACAAGGCTCCAGGGCCAGATGGCTTCCCCACAAGCTTCTTCCAAAAGTGTTGGAGCTTCATGGGCAACGAGATATGGAAGTTTGTTGAAGAATTCTGCAAAACAGGCCGCTTTGTTAAGGATATTAATAATTCGATAATAGCTCTGATCCCAAAGAAGCAAAAATGCACATCATTTGATGAATTCAGACCTATCTCATTGTGCAATACATTGTATAAGATCCCGGCTAAGGTGCTAGCTAACAAGTTAAAACCTACTCTAGAGAAGATCATTTCGGTAGAACAAAATGGCTTCGTACCTAGCAGAGAAATTTTAGACAGTATACTCATCATCTCAGAGGCAGTACATACATTACGTTCTAGCAAAAAGGCAGGAATGATTATAAAACTAGATGTTAGCAAAGCCTATGACAAAGTGAGTTGTTCGTTCCTAATGGGAGTCATGAAAAAATTAGGTTTATGCAATCAGTGGTGCGGAATAACCTTTCAATGCATTTCCATGGTGTGATTTTCTATAGCAATTAATGGATCACTTCAAGGTTTCTTCAAAGCAACAAATGGGCTTAGGCAAGGTGATCCGTTCTCACCCTTCCTCTTCATCATCCTGGCAGAATCCTTTAGCTGTGCTATAAAAAATTGTAGAATGTAGGGGCATTGGCACGGCATAAGCATTGCTCCTAATACTGAACCAATCATCCATGTTCAATTTGTAGATGATACATCCCTCCTAAGGGAAGAAAGCATAAAAGAAGCCAAAAGTATAAGTAAGGTGATAGCGGAATACAAAAACAACTCAGGGAAAATAATGAACAGGGATAAATCATGTGTCATATTCTTCAATACAAGAGTCCAACTGCAGCAAGCAATCATCTCAATTTTTAAAATTCATGTCGGGCAATTACCATCCAAGTTCCTTGGTGTACAAATTTTTGAAGACTCGTGTAAAGCCAATCATTGGAGTGAGGTAGTGGAAAGATGTTGAAACAAGGTGATGGCATGGAGAAATAACTGGCTCACCCTGGCAGGGAGGATCACCATCACCAAAACGGTGTTGGCGGCAGTCCCTATATTCACAATGTCTTGCTTGGAAGCACCGGTCAAAATAGAAAAAGCACTAGAAGGAATTATGAAAAAGTTTATGTGGGAAGGTTCAAAAGAGAAAAAAAAATTCCTTTAATCGGATGGGAGTCAATCTACAAATCAAAGGATGAGGGCGCTGCTGGCTTGAGAAAAATGCAGCTACAAAATAATGCACTTGGTGCAAAACTAATTTGGAAGATGTACAAAAGGCCTAACAAACCTTGGTGCAAGATTTTACAAAATAAATACCTGGACAATGAAGACCCGTCTAGAATTCTGATAGTCAAAAATATTGATGGCGGATCAACTACATGGAAATTCATATCAAGCTGCAGGCACTTAATAACTACACATCTGCCTTGGCAGATTGGAGATGGGAAAAAAGTCTCATTTTGGATGGATTCTTGGAATGGCCACCAATCCTTGGTTAAAATGTTTGATCTTGATCAATATCTAGACCATCTTCACTCCACTTTTGGCACAAAGGGGGCGGACTATGTTAGTACAGACAACAGCTCAAATTATGGTATGTACTCTTGGATTAAATTTTCATCCCCACAAATCCCTAAAATTTTGACTGATGAAATAAGCAAGGAGCTCGGTAACCGCCCAATAAGACTCTTTGACCGGGAAGATTCAATTTTTTGGTGTGGGGCATCTTTTGGGGAGTATTCTGCCAAACTAGGATACCAAATATAGCTAAAGCAAAGTAAAGATAAATCCTGGATGGCCAGACTCTGCTGGAAAAAAGAGATCCTGCTGAAGGGTGGGGCCTTCCTATGGACGGCCCTCCATAAACGATGTCTAACTAGTGAGTGATTGAAGAGACTAGGAATTCTTGGCCCATCAAGGTGCATCTTGTGTAAACAAGCAGGAGAAGACATAGATCATCTACTTTTATCATGTCTGTACACTGCATTCTGTTGGGATAAACTGCAGTTAGACTTGAATTTTATTGGAGCAAGACATTATAAACTTTGGGATTTTCTAGCAAGCTATCCAATCATGTGCAAGTTTAGGTACTAGAAGGGAATCTGGGGTCTTGCACCCTCAATGATAGTTTGGCACATCTGGAAAGAAAGAAATAGACGAATTGTTAAAGGTACTGCACTGACACGGGTTTATGTTGCTACTAGGCAATTGTGTCATTGCAGGTATAAAATGTGTTACAGTTATCAAATGTGGCATTACATATTGCAAATGCGGTGCAGTTTATCAAATGCAGCTTTATAGATTGCAAATACGGTTCAGTATGTCAAATGCGGATTTTGAAAAAGAAACTACGGTGCAAGATAGGAGAATGTGGTGTTCAGAGTAGTAAATGCATTTTAGCAGAGCAGATGTGTTGCAGAGCCTATCAAATATAGCACGACACAGCGAATGTGTTTTAACAGATGTGCTGCAGAATGCAAAAGGTCAAATTTTTTGATGTTTTGGTAAAAATTTGATTGTTTGAAGTTGATGGTTTGTTTCCAGAGTTGTGTGAATGTTGTTTTCTTTGTTTCAATATCCAGAAAACACTTGGCAAGCACAATATTTTTAAGTGTAGAAAAACACAAAAGAGAACAAGTACAATCCTATGGTTAAGCCAGGACATTATTCGCTAGATTCCATGTGGGTTTCCCCAACTACATATCCTTAGCATGTGAATCTAGAAGATTGGCTGCACGGGCTCCCCCTTATAGTGCACTCTCTTCTCAAGCCAACCAAGCTTTCAACCCCCATGAAACTCCCATGGCAGATTGATCACCTCTACTAAATACTGCGAAGATGTGGATTCCTTCACAATGACCATTGTTGTGCTAGAAAATAGAAGGTTTTTGGCTACTACACAAAAGTATTTAGTTTGAGACCCCCGTTCGAGTGGCGATACATGGGGTGCAAGATTAATCTTCGTTTAGGAGGCACTCTAGCCTGAAGAGGTTATGTTCAACAAGGTTTTTGGGAGTACTACTTGGTCCGTATGACACATCTGCACTCATAATCCTAAGCTTTCCCTTAGGATTCACATTTATATACCGGTTGTGGGTAGCTTGGCTTTAGCTCTATTGTTGGTTTGAGTCACCTTGGGGTGAGTACTTTTTCCCTCCAAGGTAGGCCCAATTTCTAGAGGAAATAACCATTTCTCTTACACCCAGGATTGCATGAATGCACAAGTGGAGAGGATACTTCGATTATTGCATCAAGGTTACATAAAGAACAAGGTGGGTCTGGCTTTCTGATCACCTAGTTTTCACAAGGTGAGAGCATAGTCACCTACCACCTTCAAACACTATCAAACAAAATAGAAAACATGTTCTTTTTAGTGCACCAAATTAAGTGTTTTCTATTCTAAAAATCGCAAGCACAATGTTTGGAAGTGATAGTCTTGGACACTCGAACCTACAAAATCACAAGTTAGAAGTTTGATCAAATTTTCTTGGACCCACAAAGTTTTGGTGCCACACGTTGCCAACAAAGCTTAGTAACCAGAAAACACCTATGCTAGGAATAATGCAAAAATAAAACCAAAATGCAAAAGGAAATTTGAAAAACCTGAATGCAAAAAGAAAAAAATGATTACCAGGCAAATGCATCACAACAGAGCGAATGCATCACTCTATGCAACAAATGCAGCTCAGTTATGCATTTTCGATTCTGATAGGAAAATGTGTTGCAGATAACAGATGCGCGTTTGAGGCTTTAGATGCGTCATTGTCTATCAAAAGTTTCTTTTTGGATTACATATGCGGCACAGCAGAGCGCTTACGTCGTTTAAGCCTACGAATGTGTTGTGACGCAATAGATGCATCTTGACAATCGTCAAATGTGGTGTTTTGTACCTATACCTGCCAAAAAAAATGGACGTACAAAAAATTTGCAATAGAGAAGTTGGGTTCACCAATTTATTAATGGGTATTTTTCTCAAAGGTTAGTAGATTCGATCAATAATATAAAACCCAAAGAAAGCTATGAAGCACAATGAAAGAAAAACAATAAATAGAATGATTATAGGTCAGATAATCCTTGAAGCCTCCATGAATCACCTAGTCCATAGTACCCTCTAACTTGTTGCAAGTATGTAATTTTTTCCCGTAGATTTGAGTGTGTGAGCAATGATTATGACCAAGACAAGTCCAAAGCAAGGATTGAAGGATTTAAATGACTATAATGTTATCATGCAAAGGATGAACATTAAACTATGTAAATATGATTTATACCTATGACAAGAAAGCCTAAGACTCAATAAGTTATGAGATTAAGTATGACAATGTAAACAAATTTAAGTATACAAATTGTGTGTCTAAGTAGTTAGTCCAAAATGTCAGCAAAATTGGTATTTTATAGAAAAACGCGATTTTGGATGGATGGCCGAGATTAAAAGATGACAAAAGCCTAAAATCATAGGTCAAGATTATGTGTGACAACCCATAATTAGGGTTAGGGAAAAAATATGAAATGAGTGGCCAAGATGCAATTTTAGAAAATTGCATCAATAGTTGAGAATAAATGTGACAATTAGCCAAAAAGATAAAGATTTTGAAAATCAAGAAGATAAAGTCTGGACAAAAGATAAGATTCAAAAAATCAAGACGATAAAGGCTAGATAGAAAAAGTAGATTTGGAAAATGAAGAATTTGCTCAATTACTTGATTTATGGAAGAATATTACCATTTCTGAATTAAATTAATTCAAAAATATGGATTTGTGTGATAGTAAATAATTGATTTTCAGATTATTTACTAAAAGAAGTGACAATTAATAATGTGAAGCCATTTTAAATAATTAATTTTATTTAAAATGAGGGACATGTCAAATGAGGCAACTAAAGAATTAAAGATAATTATTTAATTTAGAGATTGTGATTAAATAATTAAATAAATTAATAAATCTATTTAATTATAAGAAGACTTAAGAATTAGTGACATATTAAATAAATAGATAAAATATATTCGTTTAATAATCAAGAAGACATAAATAAATAAAGATAATTAAATAAATTAAGAAATTTATTTAATTATGGGAAGATTTAGACAATTAATGACATATTGAATAAATAAATAAAAAATTATTTATTTAATAATCATGAAGAATAAAAAGACATGAATCAATTAAATAATTATGAATTACTTAATTAATAGTCAAAGGTGGACCAAGGACATAATTAAAATGTGATAATTATGCTAGGACGAAAGTGGTAAAAATAGATCTTGCAAACTTAGGTCATTTTTACGTGTCTACAGGATCAAGCTCATATCAATTGACCACTCCAAAAGGTGAACCTTTAGATGAGCTACTCAACATCATCCATCTCAAGTACATCTATTCCTAAATCTACCTTATATCCCATTATTCAAAAATCAAAAAAATCCAATTTAATAAAAATTAAAAATTTGAAAAATAGAATATCAAGAGAAATATTTTTTCTTATGGTGAAATCCACCTTGTGTGGTGTCTTGGATAAGTACCATGGTGGAAAACCTAGCAACAAGTTCCATGTGTAGTAAGGTAGTTTAATTATCTTGCTAAGTCCTCATCAGGCCTTCAGGCTCCCTGTCCACCCTCACATAATCTTAATCATCCTCCATACTATCCTAAATACCACTCATCCATCCATTAGTTTGTGTTCCCAATTGATCTTTTGATGACTTGGATAGTTATCCCATTCTTCAGCTTCATGAGAGTTTATTGACATGTCCTGATAATCCTATTACATAATCATAATAATTATATTATACCAATATATCAATAAAACTCATACTATATAAATATTGTACATAGTTTATATATTCAGTATCTTATGAATAGTCTCAATCTTATGTCACCATCTAGGTTCATTAATGTATATATGTGTTACTAAGTCCCATCCTTGTGCCTATTGTTCTTGTGTCATCGAGAATCCCCCTATCAAGCTCATGCTTCAATAAAATCCATTAGCCCCCTTGTGTTTTAGGTATCTTGATCATCTCTTGTCATGAAAATCCTTGGTTTTGTGGTCACCAAAAAAAGTAACCCTTCTATTTTTTCTGACTTGTTTAGCCCTCCTATTTTTGGCTTAATATTGCCTTGATTTAATGTTGTAATGTGGATAACACATTCACATTAGGTCATGGGCCCTTGTGAGCTAAAAGGATTCAAATTGTACCTTACCTAAGTGTTGTAAATTGTTGTAACACACTTTCACACTTTCCTAGGGTCTTGTTAATGTATTTTACCTAAATAACCTCTTTTCATCATTTACCAAGCCTTATTTCAAAGTGTTGTAAAGTGTTGTGACACACTTTCACACTTTTCTAGGTTTTTCATTAATAATTGGGATTTCTTATGCTTTAATTAGCCTCATTTTGCATCCACATGCCTTATTTATGTGTATGTTTGAGAATAATCCCAACAAATATCATTTAAAGCATCAAAATCCTGAAACCCACCTTAAATTCCTAAGGTGGGAATCATTTGCCATTATGGGCGAATGAGTCCCCTTTTACTTAAAATTCAAATTTAATTCAAAATTTTGGTGGGTTTTTATTCTCCAAGATCTAAGGTTGGCCTATAGTGTTGTAATTTCGGGAATTATTGCATAATTGAGTATAAATACAAGCTTCTTTCCCTCATTTTCATACCTAAAAATTTGATCAAGCATTCAAGAGTTCACAAGAGCATTTGAGCATTCACTAAATAATTCAAGGCATTTCAAGGGTAGATTATCAAGCAATCAAGAGCATTCTTCAATTTTTGTTCATCATGTCAAATATTTTTTGCATCATGTTGTTTTAGAGCTAACATTTGTGATGCTTAGGATTGTGATTCAAGCAGGCATTGCATTCAAGGATCTATCAACATCAAGAGCTATATTCTAAGTCCTCATCCATTTTGGGCCAATGCTTACATGTTTTACCTGCAGCACCTTATTGCTAGGGTTTGGTGAGTTGCAACATCATTATTTGTTCATTCATCATTCTCCATTCTATTCCATTTCATTTCAAGGATTTAATCACCAAAAAGGGGTTTGACCAAGGCAAACCCCTATTCACTAACCCCATAACATTTTTCCTTCTCTTTGCATGTAACTTGTAGGTCTAGGTTGCAGATTTGTCAAGGAGAAAGATTGGAAAAGTTGTCATCAAGTTGTCAAATCAATTCAAAGTTTTCAAAGTTGTAAACAATACTTGGAGGAGTACAGGTTGAGTTTGGTAGTTTTAGACCCAAATCTATGTCAGGAAGAGCAGAGTAGACTGAGAGCTACAAAATCCACTTCAGAATTTCTAGAAAAGAAAAAGTGCACTGATTCGCCACTATTGGAAAATGAGTCCCACTAGACCTAGGCCTAAACAATATTTTTGTAGATATGAGTACCCTTTTGGCTAAAACCTGCTCTGACACATTTTTCCTAAAATTGGACTAATTCACCCAGCTTGGCATATGAATCCTAGTCAACATCAACAAGTTTTTCAGGATTCCAAAGTTCCATTCCATCTCCAACAAGTTTCCAAGTGCACATTTCCAATTTCATAATTTTCTGTTATATTTGACTTTCATTCTTAGGTCATTTACTGTTAGTTTGCATATCACACTGTGTTTTCAAAAAAATGTATTTTCCAAGTTTGCACTTGGTGGTGAGCCCATTTCTTGTCCCCAACATCTCCAAGAATTCCTTACAGTCAGAATTATCACATCCTTCATTGGGTTGAGATCTCTAAGGTGTCCTTGAGTCTAGATATCATGAAATTGGATCCCTTTCCTTGTATCCATTTTGTGGACAAGGAAGTGAAGCATCCATTTTCGGTGTCAACATTTTGGTGAACCTAACATTTGAACATCATAATTTTAATTTGGAGTGCATTTACATCCTAGATTTAGCTTGCATTAACATTGCATTTCATTTTGCATTAGTTAATTTGCATTCCAGGGTTTCAATATTTGCATTAGTGAAAAACTCATTTAGATTGTATTATTGCATTTAATTTCATTAAAGATCAGTAAATTTTTGCATTTTCATTTCAGATTTGCATCAAAAAACATAAATAACATAAAATTCATTTCAAAAATTCTGAAAATTTTCAAAAAAATCACTACCAAGACTCATTCGCCACCTTGGGTGAATCAGTCCCTTTGCACATTTTGCACAAGATTTTCTTGCATTTAATCTTCATTTTTTGATTTCCTGTTTGTTGTTTTTATATCTCTCTTTCATTCAATTCATTGCATCTAGTTTAATTTCACTCATCTTGTGCATTTCTTAAAAATCAAAGGTGCATTTACAACATTATTGCACAATTCAGAATCTGAAATTTGCATCATGGATATGTGTTTTAATAAGCTTTGGAAGTCATTAAAATCCTTAGTAGATATTACAAGTTGTGCCTTTGGAAATGACCCTAATGATATTGAACTCCCTCATTCTCCTTCAACTCCTAATACATGTCATCCTCGTGATGTTGACATCATAGGAGAAGATGATGACAGCATAGATAAGTTCCTAAATGATTGTCTTGATAACTTTAAAGCTAATGCATCCTTTTATCCATCCATGAAAAAACCAAATCCTCTTACAATACCACCTCTTGAGATGTTTGGTTACTTACATCCTAAAACAAAAATTGAACCTAAGTTCACTACAATAGGTGGACCTAATTCCTCTAGACGAGCAAACACTCAACCATTTTATGATAACAAAGTAAAAAAACACTCCAATCAACATTGAAGAAATATATTGCAAAGGCTTCACAATCTTGAGAAAACAAGGATGTGACACAACAAGCGAACATGAAATTCATCAACTCTTACAACAAAAACCAATGGATGAAAACACAAAGGGGTTAGTATATCAAGATCCCTCTCATAATAGCAAGCCTCCTAGAGAATATATAAGGCTTCATGATGATGGTGCAATGATCTTTGATTCCCCTCTCAATCTGAATGTCCTCCTTCCTAGAGAGAAACCCTTGATTAATAACAATGACAAGGATGATAGGATCACTTTGGGTGCTTTTCCTTCAATTAGAGATAAGGGTGAATCTAAAAAATGCAAGAGGCCTTACAAGTTAGAAAAATTGAAGTCTCAACACCCACCACCTAAAAGTGAACAAAAATTACAAATTCTTCTCAACCAAGGATTAATATTATTACCACCAATGAACTGACTTGTGTTATATCCTAAAGATGCAAAAGTTCCACATTGTGTATATCATCGAGTTCTTGGACATAGCAGTGATGAGTGTCATGCATTGAAAGAAATATTGATCAAGTATCACTTCAATGGAAATAATTACTATCCATTGATTGCATAACACACTCTCCTACTCTTTGTCATGTAATAGTTGTAGAACATTCTCTTCTCACTATTACACAACCTTTCCCATCACCTACGTCGACTCATTCTTGTCTCACACTAAGTGGGGCCAAGCAATTTCTTGCCTTGTCCTACTAATTCATTTGTTGGTGTCCCTTTGGTTTTTCATCTATCTTCTACTTATACAAAATGAGGTTGGGAGGCAGATGAATTTCTTGTAGCTTGACTTGCATTTTCCTTACTACTCTTTTTCATTTT
>VDFB02235661.1:0-13537 GCA_007258455.2 Sequoia sempervirens
TATATTTTATTCTTCTTTCTAGGTCATTTTGAGTTAGTTTGCATTCAATTAGGGTTTTGTCTTATAGCTTGCATTGCATTGTCTTTTCCAAGTCTAAACTTAGTGGTGAACCCCTCATTAGATATCATTCAGCCTTTAAGATATTCCCTTCATTAGATATCATTCAGCCTTTAAGATATTCCCTTTGCAAGATTTCAATCTCCTTTGCATTGAAATCTCAAGGGTTTGTTCTTGAGTGAAAAGTGTGATCTTTGCTTTTCTCCTTTTAGGTCCAAAAACCCTAAAGGTGAAAGAGAACCACTACAACAATTTCACCTTTTCAACTGTATATTAAGTTTCTCCAATATTTGCAATATACTACTTCAAATAATGTAAATGAATTTGTATCCACATTATATGTTAGTGGTTACAAAAGAGAGTTAAACTCTAGTTGATTCATTGCATTTGAGTTGTGAGGGTTTCAAGATGAAAGATGCATGGAGAGTCTTTCATAACATAAAATATTGCTTAAAAGCTATCCTTATATGATGAAGTTATGACAATCCATCCTTACTATTCTCGCAAGTACTATTGATTGTGAAAAATGATTTTCAAAACAAAAGATCATCAAGTATGTTAGAAAGTGAATGTTAGGTTTTGATACATTGGATGCATTAATGAGAGTATCTTTAAATGGACCTCAAGAAAATGATGTAAATTGAAATGAACTATATCAAATATGGAAGAATACAAAGTGAAGAAGGTTTCTTGACCTTTGATATCTTTTTTTTGTTTTTTTTTATGTTTAACAAATCATTAATTTTAGTATCTCAATTTAAAAATAAAATTAAAAAATAGTTCCTTTCTTTGGGAAGTTAATTTTTGAGTTTTCTATAAGCAAGTTATATATTGAAGGTCTATGTTAGAACATTAAAAAAATTTATTGTTTATTGGCATTTTTAAGAATTATGATTCCTATTAAAAAATACATAGTTAATTTAAATGATACATAAGAATATATTTGAAAAAAATAACTAAATTATTTGCAATACTTTGTTTAATATAGATTTTTTTTCATATCTAATATGTATGATTAATAAAATCAATAAAAACATTTTAATATAGAAGATTTGATATAAAATATTTCATAAATTGAACATTTTTTGATAATTCATATTTTTCTTAAAACATCAAATGAAACATATTTAGATGACCAAACTATCATAATATTTTCATATGACAGGTAGGGGTGACCATTGAATCCTAGGCCTCAGCGAGAATAGTTAGAATTATTTATTTAGTTTAATTGGATATATGTGCATGGATTAATTAGGATCTTAATAATACTTTGCCTCCACTATATGGGGTTAGAGTAACCTAATTATCAATCTACCTTCATCCAAATATTATAGTAGCTTCACAATCTTTTTAATTATGTTTAACATTATGACTTTAAAATTTATAATTTTCATTATTAATTGTAGTGTAGAAATTTATCTAATTTTGAAAGCTTCATTCACATTTTTCATCTATTTTTAAACATAAATTTTATTTATTTTTTTTTTAAATAATATATAAATTTATTTCATAAAGAAATGGTTTCAGCTTACATTGTTTATATGTCTTCTCCTCTTTCCTCGTATTTTTGAATGCGGGATTGTAGTCTTCTCGAGGACGTGACATGTCTCATTACAGAAAGCATGTGAAAGTGGAGGACAGAAGTTAGAGTCCTGATGGAGATAACAAAGACTAAAGAAGTGACATTTATGGGAAAGAAGATAATAAATAATGTGGAAGAGAGGCGGAATAATGTGGTGGGTGAGATTTGAGTCTGAAAATTTGTTGAAGAAATGCAAAATCATGTGAGATTAAAGCAGATGTCTTCTCCTCTTCCCTTTCATTTTAAATCAGAAGACCATCGTTAACAGTATAAAAGTTTTGAGATTCTCAGTCAATGTCAGATTTTCTATGGCTTTCCTATATTCCGTGACTGTGTAAAGGTCAGCGTGTTTGACGAGCCAAAAGTAGACTCAGAATGCCATTCTATAGGTTTTGAGAGTCACGGTCAATGTCGATGTCTCCTTGATGAATGGCAAGCAGACTGGGAGATGTTGATATACAGGCATCTTTCATTATTGACGTCTGCCCCACCGACTATTTCTTCGTATCTTCCACACATATGGCCGCTACTTGGTGAACATCGTTTCTGTTCACGTGTTGTACCAATTAAGATAGTGTTGTATTTAAATTGCCTAAATAAAGTGGAACTCATGTGAGCACTTATCCCTTTCATCATATTGGATTGCTTCTACAGGGTTTCCAAAGATACTTCACTAAAGTGACTTCCAATTGGAAATAAGTGACATTGTCACTTTGTAGAATAAAATCCTAGCTAATCCAAATACAAAAATATTTCACCTACAAATGTTCTATTTTATATTATATTATTTAGAACATAATAGTGTCTTGGAAATACTTATTAGCAATCATCTACATAATCAATTGTCCATAGTTCAAGAAACAAAGCACTTCCATATGATGTCCTATCTTGTGTATATATTCATCAAAAATATAATTTTCATAGCATTGAATATAGTTGGGGTCACTGAGCTCCAAAATAGAAAAAAAAATATTAACATTACCCACAATTAAAGTTAAATGAAACAAACAAACATTTCAAGAGGATCAATGATGCCTTCGTATTCTATCTTATCATGCTTCTAGAAATTATTTGAATAAGCACCTTTCTTTGGAACAATAACAACCATTACAACATGGGGGAATTACTTCATCTAATTCTCAACTTTCACACACATTATGTTAGGAAGCTATATATGAGCACTATACAAAATCCCCCGTATACAAGTGATAAATTGGTGTTTCTTGAACAATGCAAGAAATTGTGTGATTCTAGAAAATTATTTCAAGAAACCATATACCAAGCATCAAAATTCCTTTATCTATTGGATATTATACATGTGATTCTCATTATAATGGTAAGAATTCAGTGGTAGAAATGTGAAAGAAAACTCTATATTTAATATAAAAGAGCTAGATTTGACCTCAAAGCATTGATGGATAAAATAGTTGGATCATTATACAAATGTCAATGTAGCCTTAATGAATTATCTAAGGATAACTAATTTTTAAATTAAGGAATTTGGAATAAGGAGACTACCAAAGGAAATATATAATTATGGTGCCCATGGTATTAGATATAATTTATAATAAATGAGGAATAGTCAACGAACTAATTCCAAAAATGGACTAATCTATTGAAGAAGATGAATTAGTTAAGAAAAGAAGCTATCAAGTTATCAATAGAAGTTTGACCTAGTTGGGCGATAAAATCAAGGAGTTGAAGTTAAAAAAAAAGGTACTTTAAAAGGTAAAACTTCCTAAGACCCCTTAGAAAAAATAAAAGAAATATGTGTCATTTCTAGAGCCACCACTTACATAAGAGCCTCCTAAAGAATGTTAGTTTATCAAATCTAGGATAGAAATCTCCAAAATATAGGAAGACAATGAAGAGGTAGAGGAAGGCCAAATTCATAGCAAGTGTGAAGACAAAGAAAATAAGGATATTGAAATTATGTATACTAAATTTATTGTTCCTTCTTAGATTCCCAACCCTCATGCTTATTATCAATCCCTTGAGTCTCCATTATATATGAAATGCAAGGAAAAGGGGGGATGAATTTAATCAATGTGGAATGATGTAATGGCCTTCTAACACCCCTATCCCTAATTTCATTAGAAAGAGAGGAGATCACAAAGGGATAGGATTGAATTTCAACCTTGAGGTGAGTAAATCCTATTTTGGATCTCTTGGGTCTCTGCTTTCTTATGATAAAAATGACTGATTTGCAATGTTTGGAATAATTTAAAGTGCATTAACTAAATGAATTATATGACCTAACACTTTAAATGAAAAATTCTATGATAACATAAACAAAAATGATAATTCATAGGCAAATCCAAGAAGGGAAAAATGGTGTGCACTCATGATGAAAAGTGGGTTTTAGGGCCTATAGCAAGATTGGTTCACCCTAGGGAAAATGGGTCCTAGTGCAGTGGTCCAAAAATACTTTTTATAGTCCTTTGATCCTAGAGCTAAGCTTTTGATTTCTCCATGTTTGACTATCAAAAAGCCAGCAATAAAATTTGTAGTTGAGTTTTCGTAGCTTGACAACAATGAATACAACAAATAAAACTTTGCAAAATTTCTCCTTTGATCAACTTTCAATCCTTCTTCACTTGTAAATATACTCATTCAAAGAGAGAAGCAAAAATGTTTGTTTTTGGGTGAATGGGGGTTTTCCTTAGTCAAACCCCATGTTTGGTATTTAAACCTTGATAATGAAATAATGACAAAATGAAGGAATTGATGAATGAACACTTGCTTTTTACAACTCACCAAACCCTTAATGGCTTCCCTTAGAGGACTAAAGTCAAACATATCACTCCAAGGTTTGGGTCTTGCATGAATTGGCTTGATTGATTAACTCATTTGATGCTTGAATGCTTGAAACCTACATCATAATGTTAGCTCCAATAATATGACATGAACAAACATGAATGTTGACATGATGATATGATCTTGAACTGATAAATCCTCTCTTCAATGCTCTTGACAATAATATTTACTATAGGATCGCCTCATAAAGTGTGTTTAGATTTTGAATTGATAAAAAGACCTTTATTTATAGGTGTTCATCTAATTCCCCAAAAATTAGATTCCAAACTTGTTGACACTTGGAAACTTGAGTTTTAATAATTGAAATTCACCAAAAACATATTAAAAAATTGAGTCCTAGGACTTAAAGGTGACCTATTCACCCTGGTGAATGGGTCCTAGCCTAAGTCCAAGACACTCAATTTCCAAGGTGTTTTGTTTAATCTTAGAAAATGTTTAATATAGTTTTTAATTTTGGAAAAATAGAATAATATGGTTTTGGAAGGCATAATTTTGTCAATTAGAAGCTTAATTAAGTCTAATTAATTAACGAGATACAAACATAGTGTGAAATTGTAAAGGGATACAATTTTCTACACTACAATATATTCATGTCTACCCTATCCCTCTACAAAAATATTATTTTACAAAAAAGATCATCACACCTCAAGAATCCCCTAAAAAATAACCTACTCTAGAGATCTCTATTAGTACTAATGATCCTCAACATTCTCCTAAGAAAAATCCTTCATAGAATGTTAGAAATCTAGAAATATAGGGAAAATCTAAGAAATTTTTAAGAGATGTTTAAGTTACGAAAGTACATATGTTTTAAGGAATTGAAAATTGGTAAGGTTGGTACTAGAATACCCACTCAACTAGTTTTGAGATAAAGACAATTTCCTTAACTTTGAGAGGCTTGTTAAAGAGGAGGGAATAGTGCTTGATAAATTGATTGCATTAATGAAAAGAATATTTAGTATAATGAACATGTTTAATTAAAGAGCAATGGATCCCCTAAGATGGTTTTTTTTCAATTTAAAATTAGTCAATGTAGACATATTTCCAAAAGAGATGGGAATGGTACCTCATAATTTTGTTGTATAAATAGTAAAGTTGACAAATGATTCACATAAGTGAAAACCTCTTATAGTTAGTGCAATTTATTTTGTTATGTTTTGTTATTTTATTTATGTTTGACTATGTATTATTTACATGTTAGCTTAGAGGTTGTTGTTTCTAGGTATTTTTTAGTGGTTTTCAATAGTGTTGTTCTACTTGAAAAAATTTTGGTACTTCAAATAGAACTCTTAACGAGATTCATCCTTGATTTTTTTTTTAGCTCAAAAAATATATCATAGATATGATGAAAAATATTTTAGCCTTTAAATAGAGAAAATAATGCAAAGAAGACTTATGTAGACATCTAAAATGACTAGTGCATTTTCATCTTAACATTTCATCATTATCATTATCATTTCTTCTATATATAATTAATTAAATGTTTTTTAATTATTTAATTAAACTAACATTTTCCTCTTTTCATCCATAATAATTAAATAATTTCAATTATTTAATTATCTTGATATTTTTATCATATCTATATTAATTAAATAATTTTAGTTATTTAATTAATTCATCACTTATCATTTTCCTTCCAAAATTGATTAAATTTTAATTTCAAATTAAAAAATTTCTCTATAATTAAATAAATTTAAAAAATATTTAATTATCTAAAACTCTTCTTTTAAATAAATTACAAATAATTTATTAAAATTAAATATTTTCTCCTAAAATAAATAAATTAATATTTATTGATTTCTCCAACTACCATTTTGAATTAAATAAATTTATTTATTTAATTCCTCTAATATTTCCCTCCATCAAATTCAAGTTATAGTTCTTACCCTATCTTGAGATTTTTCTATCAACTGATCTTTCAAATTAATCTCCACTATTGATCAAGTATCAAGTGAAGCATATAAATATAAGCTCTCATTTCATTCATATCCACTAGCACTTTTATTATTAAAATCTCTCTATCACTCTTATCACTAACAATTATTCAAGCATTCAAGCATTATCAAGCATTTCCAAGCATCTTCAAGAATTATCAAGCATTTACAATTATCACTATCAAACATAGATATCATTTATCTTTGAGAATTTATAATTATCATTGCATCATTTCATTATTGTTATTTCATAGTTTGTTACTTCGAAGAGCAACCAAAAATGGAGTGAATCAATATTTTATCTATGATGAGTTTACTTGTTATCTAAATTCTAAATTTTGAGCCAAGATCTTGAACTTCATTACATGATTTTGAGAGTGTGAGTTTTGTATTGTTGATATTTATGATTCACATTTTCATCATCAATATTTTGGAATTCCTAGTGGGACCCACATCTTTGACATTAACAATATTTTTTTCAAGAAGTTTGTTTATTTGAAGTTGTAGGTTAGATTTATGTATTTAGATTGATTTACAACACTTTTGATTGTTGAAATAATGCATTTGAGAAGTCAAACATAGAATTATCCATTGAATCCATGAAATTGCACATCTGATCCATAAAAGGATGGTTTTTATTGATGAAATGACACATCTAATAATTTTGGCACAAAATTGCACATATGATCCATGAAACTACACATCTTATTTATAAAATGACACTTTTAATTGATAAAATGGTGCATTTTAAAAGTGTGGCACTAAGTGACACATTTGATCCATGAAGCTATGCATTTGGTTTTTGAAAAAATGTGAGTGATCCACAAAATGACACATTTTATTTATAAAACAACACATTTGATCCTTATAATGACACATTTGATCAATAGAATGACACATTTGATTTACTAACATTTTTTACAAATAGGTTGCTTTACAAAATTGGTCATAACTTTTGCATAATATACCAGATTTTAAAAATTCAAAAGAAGTTTGAAAACTACTTCAAAGCTCTTTGATGTGGATTAAGTTGGTTTTTTTAGATCTTACATTAAAAATTGGGTACACTCATTCAAATTCATTCTTTCTTCTTTTTTAAATTTTAAATTCTCATAACTTCTTCATACTAAAGCATTTTTCAACATTTTTTTTAAAGATCTATCAAAAAATAATAAGGAATCCATTGGTTCTATCATTGTTTTCTTTAAATTATCTTTTTTGGCATGTTTTCACACATTTGAAATTGGGGCTTATAATTTACTTCACATTTTGATTTGGAATCTAAAACAAACCATTTTATTTTAATCCCCAAGGTCTACTTATGTATGCTCTCCTCTTGCATCTTAGATTGATCTTGATGATAAAAAATAAGTGATCTTGTTTTCTTTTCTAGCCTTTTTTTTTGTCTTTTTTGTTTAGATATTGAAAGTTAAAGGGTTGCAAAAGGAAAGTGAATTTGGATCTCTTCATCTAATTAGAATTTAAATATTAGCATTAGACTCCAAGTTTATTCACTCCAATCACCTTATCACTCAAGTAATTTTGTAAATTTCTAAAATAGTTACATTATTTACATTGCTTCAATCAATCTTGCTTGGTTTTTCTTTTGAGTCACATTTGGATTTGGGATCTAAAGTAAAAAATATCTTTTAATCCCCAAGATCTACTTCCATATGTTGTCCTCTCATACTCACTAGTAATGTGGAGGATCATAAATGAGTGATCTTATTTTTATTTTTAGGAGGCTTTCCTAGAGAAGTGGTCACTCTAGGGGATGACCTCAACTCATGTTTCTATGGAATATAAAGAGTGGGGGGTGAATCTAAATGCATACCTATTGGAAGTGGAATCTTGTCAATCTAGGATAAGCCTCTAATATAAATTTATACCTTAGAGAAGTGAAGGTGGAGAGTGGGTTACCCTCTCTTCTCATTTGTTTAACATTATTCCCTTTCATTTATGGATTATCCTCACGTACCCTTGTGTTATATATAGAGGATACCACTAGTTGAGCTTGTAAAGCCTAGTCAAAAATTATTGGTCATACCCAAATGAGTAGGCTTGTTAATTTGTCTTGTGTGCTTGATTTTTTAGATCACCATCTCCCCTTGAAACTAATGGGGAGATATACATTCAAATTGGGCCTAAGACATTGTCTTTGTCATTATATCTTTATGTGTTTCTAATATTTGAATAAATTGCAAAAATTCAAAAATATTAAAAATTAAAATATTAAAACCAAGAAAAATCATAGGTAAAATATAAAACTATCAAACAAGTAGAGCTCAAATAGGTCCTTTATTGATATTATCTTGTAATCGTATTGTCCTTGGAACTATTTGAGTAGTGGACAATTTTTTGGTGTCTTGTCTTATCATTGTTAAAATTTATCAAAGTTCAAATTGGATCTCCTATCTTTTATCTTTATCATATCATATCATTTTGGGATATGCCATCTTCAGAGCTTCAAAGCTAGTCTTGAGTTGGAAACCTTCATTTGAAGTTTTCTTGGACTCATAAGTCTATTTCAAGTGAACTTTATCAATATCTTTCTTTATCATCTTTCTTGGACTCACAACTCTAATTCAAGTGAGAATATATCAATTTTATCTCTTAATATCATTATCATCATTGGGATATCTAACTCAAATTTGGTCTATTTTTATTTTGAGCAACAAGCATTAAAATTGTTGAAAGAAAATCTTATTTTAGATAAGGTCTTATATTGCATATGCCAATTACAAGATCTCAATGTAAGAAAAATATGGAATCCCATCAAGAAGAGTCAAAAAATTCAACAAACAAGGGTTAACAAGAGCAATGAAAATATTCACATCCACCCTTATTTTATGATGAGCCTTGAAGGGTCCCTTATAATGAGAATGGTCTAGACCCTTCATTTGAAGATCTTTAAGAATTTGAGCAAGACCCTAGGGAAATGGGAGTTTTTGAAACTTTTATTTGAGAAAAATCTTGATCACTACCTTATAGTATTGGCTTAAAAAGGTACAAAAATACCTAACCACCTTAAATGAAGGAGGTAGGTCTCACTAATCTTGAAATGGGGCTAGAAACAAGTCAACCCAATCTAATTCAATCATCCTCAGAAAAGATGGTTGATCTATTTGTTGAAAGGAACAAGACAACTGGGAATGGAGGTGAATCAGTTGTCACCAAACTCAATCACAAAACTTCAAACACTTATCAACTTCACATTCACTATATTATGTTATTAAGTATGAACATGAAATGCAAATAACAGAAAGCAATATCAACATAACAGACACCAGATTTACATGGAAAATCCAATGAGGGAAAAACTACGGTGAGCATTAACTAGCAATATAATGTAATTGCACAACTAGATACAAAAGGCTCACTACCCAAGAAGGACTCACTGTCTAGATACAAAGGATCACTACCTCCAGATAGGAGTGACTATCCAAAAGGGAGGCTCATTGCCTATAGATACAAAAAGACAATAAAAAAACCACTACTACAATTTACACACATCTGTAGCCTTGATGAAAAGATTGCAGACACCCTCAGCTCACTGCCTTCAGGAATCTAACACATTAAATTACTACTACCTCACTTCACTTTCACACTATTTCTATTTCTCATGATTGTGGAATTCTTCTTATCATTCACATCATCAATCCTCAACATCTTCACTTGTATTTGTATCATCTTCAACCTTAGAAACTTTATCCAAGGTTGACTACACACGCTTCATTTCAAAAATTCAAATTAGGTCAGCAACTCAACATTCCTGCAATGGATAAGAATGAGAGCGAACCAAACCAACATTTAATTAGGACCTAAGATGACATCTTGAATCAATCACATGCTTCCTTAATTGATAAAAATTCTTCATATAACATGTAGACACCAGGTCAGCCAAACCTAATGAAAATGCACATGAAATTTGAAGTACACGATTCCACAACATGAAAATATCATAAGGATGACATAGAATGCTTCATCATACACTAGAAAATGTCTCAAATACCTTCAAACTCATCTGCAACAACTACAACAATCTTCATACACTGAACATTCTTCATCAGTCCATCTAGACTATACAGACACACACCAGACCTCCAAAGCAAGCCTTCTAGAGCACCAAACTACAAACACCTTTGTAGGAACACAAAAGGCATCATCACAAACCTTCCTTAAGATCTGCATAGGCATAGGATCAACACAGAAGAAATGTAGAGCATAAACTGAAGCACATTCTAAACACATACAAAACTCTGTCTTCATAATTTTCTCAAAAGCACTTGGAAAATCATCATATCAGCACATCTGTAACATCATAAAGATTTATCTATGTACTCACAACATCTCTACAACATCCCCAATATACATGCACAACCTGCAACACTTTAATCCTTACTTTGCAACAACCTACACTATGTTGACATCAATGACAACATTAATAGCAACATCAACATACACATTCATACTTGCAAAAATCTCCCCCTTTGTCATTGATGGAAACACATGATGTGAAAAACCATAAAAGACAAACAACCATTCCAATTCCTGCACTCTCCTTTATTTTTTAGATTAGACAGCCTACAAAATTCTTGCACTTGCTCAACTTTTCCTTTTTCACATGACTTTCTCTCCATATCCTTTCACTATTTTTTACATGACTTTCTCTCCCCCTTTGGCATCAATGGAAAAGAACAAAACATAGATCACTCCCCCTTAGGAGTGCACCCATACAACTCATATTGCAACAATGATACTTCCTACTCCTCCTAAGGAGTAGACCCACTCATTAGTCCAGATACATGAAGAATTCGTAGATTCACTGGACTAAAGCACCTCCATGTGCACCTAGTTTGAAGAAGGAGAAGAGAACCCTAGCTTCTCCCTAAGATACTCAAAATTTACCTTTAGAAAGGCCTTAGTAAATATATTTGCAATTTGTTCCTTAGTAGGCACATACTCCAACTTGACTTCATTCTCCAACAACTTCTCTCTCAAGAAATGATATCTAATAGATATATGCTTTTTTCTTGAATGTATTAACATATTATTTTAAATGTTTATAGAACTTATATTATTACAAAAGATAGGAATAGGCTCATCACACATCACTCCTATATCCATCAATGTTTACTTCATCCACAAAACATGTGAATATCCTTTGTATACTGGTCTTGCTTTGTTTCTCACTACTTCACCATTCTCATTTAGCTTGTTCCTGAACACCCATTTAGTTCCAATTATATTCTTGTTTATTGGTCTAGTCCAACCAGTTCCCATGTCTGATTCTCCTCTATCTATTGCAACTCTTCTCTCATTGCTCTGACCCAACTCTCATCTTTACATGCTTCATCTACTTTTTTAAGTTCTATTTTTGAAATTAAACACATATTTACCTTAGCTACCACCACCTTGCTTCTTGTTCTTACACCTTCACTTTTTTCTCCAATTATCTATTCTTTAGGATGATTACTTTGTACATACTTAGGAGTCATAGGAGCAGGTTCTAAAGTTTCTTCTTCTTCAGTTTGTTCCTCTTCTTCTTATTTTCTTCTAGTATTTGTTTGCAAATAGGCTCATCCGGTTCAACTTCACTTATCTCAACTAGTTTATACATACTTTCATCAACTTTCACATTTGTACTTTCATCAATCTTCCTTAGTCTTTTATTGAAGCATCTATAGGCTTTACTACTAGTTGAATAACCAAGAAAAATACATTCATCACATCTTGCATCAAATTTTCCAAGGTTTTCATCATCGAGCTTCTAATGTAATATTTACTTCCAAAAGCCTTAAAGTACTTCACAATAGGAATCTTGCCAATCCATAACTCATAAGGAGTCTTTGTGTTGTTACCTCTAATCTGAAATATGTTAAGAATTTAAATAGTAGTATGGATTACCTCTCTCCAATATACATCAGGTACATTTTCTTCTTTCATCATTGTTCTTGTTGCTTCCTAAATAGTCATGTTCTTTCTTTCAACAACTCCATTCTATTGAGGAGTTCTAGGAGTAGAAAAATGTCTCTTTATGCCATCGTCTTCACAAAATGTATTAAATTCAGTGGAAGTGAATTCTCCACCTCTATTAGACCTTAAGCATTTAATTCTCAGGTTCACTTCATTCTCTACCCTTGCCTTAAACACTTTGAATTTATCTAGAGCTTAAGCTTTCTCTCTAAGAAATGTAACCCATGTCATTCTAGAATAATCATCAATCAAAAGCATGAAATTATTGTCACCATTTAGACTTCCTATTCTTGTAGGACCACAAAGGACTATATGCACCAATTCTAGCATTCTGGTAGTTGATTTTTCTTTTCCTTTAAAACTACATCTTGTTTGCTTATCCAACTGACAACTTATGCACATAGTAGTAAGCTTTTTTATTTTAGAAAAATCTTAGACAATATCTCTTGAACTGATCCTGATTAGATTATCAAATTCTATGTGTCCCATCCTCTAGTACCATAGCCAACTTTCATTAACTTGAGATACAACACACTGACGATCAATGCCCTTAAGTTGATAAATGTTTCCATATGTTCTTATAGCTGCAACCATAGTTTTGGACCCTTTTCTGATCGCATAGATGTTATCCCGAAACACAAGCTTGAATCCTTTGCTACACATTTTTCCAACACTCAAAATACTATCCCTTAAGCCCTTACAATAATAGATGTCATTAGTGCACTTTTTTCTATCAAAGCTAATTATTCCTTTCCCAACAATCCTTGCTCTAGAATCATCTCCAAACATAAATAATCCATTATCATACTTTTCAATTTTAGTGAACTTACTTTTATCTTTGGTCATGTGATTTGAACAACCACTATCAATCACCCAATAGTCTTCATCTTGTCTAGCATGAAATTTAGTAACCAAAGTACCTTCAATCTCTTCCTTCTTTTTCTCTGGACCAATTTTCCTTGCACATTTTCTAGAGTTAGTAGTCATATATTTATTCTCCAAGGCCAAAAAAAGCATTCATCATCATCTCCCTCAATATCAGATTCATCATAAAAAATTCTAGCATCTTCTATGACATAATACAACTTCTTGAACTTCTTATCCTTTTTGTCTTTATTATCTCTATTTTTCTTTCTATTTGGACATCTTGAAGCATAGTGACCAATATTTC
>VDFB02235664.1:0-25442 GCA_007258455.2 Sequoia sempervirens
CTCAACCTGGCGATATCTTCTTGAATTTCTTATTTTTCCCAAGAAAATCATCCTTAGTTCTCCACAAACTGTCTCAAGTAGAGCAAAACACTGTCGCAATAAATCAGCGTGAACTCACTTTTCTTTATGTTGGCCAAATTTGATTTTTTAATTTTTCATGTTTGTCGAACATTCGACGAAAATAATAGCTGACATTTCGACGAACACCAGGTTTGTCGATATTTCGACGAACGTCGGGGATAAACTTTTGAAAAAATTGGAAATTACACATCAAATTTTACAAGCACCCGACGAACATCGAATTTTACATATTTTGTCAGACAGTTTCGTCGTATTTTGCAGTCAAATGTATTAGTGATTGAAATCAAATATCTAATATCTTTGACAAAAACTTTAATGCCTAGGGACTAGCCTTGGACTTGCTTTGGAATTTGGTTCAAACATGTCAATCCTAAGAACTCAACACAAAAAACGTGTTTAATAACTTACCTTGCTTTTCTAGACTTCGCCCATGTGGGTGACAACTTTTTTTTACCCAAAATTGATGAAACAAAAAGGGTTTGTAAAGGAGCTTCTCAACTTTCCACCAATATAAATCATGTTTTACTTTGAATTTAATAAATAATTATTATTCATTTTCTATTAGAATTATGACTAAAGTCTTGTTTGATAGGTTGATTGAAAAATATCTATAAATTTCAAACAGTATCACATTTTTTGAATCCAAAACATGTGTCACATTCTATGTTTCACATACTATAGAATTAAAAAGAAAATTGAATTTCAGGAAGTTTTGACCAAGTTAAGGTGGTCAAACATATGATTTTTTATATTTTTTAAAAGTTGTAATAAAAAATTCATAATTAATTATTTACTTGGAAAAAAATTACAAAAAAAATACATCACATCTAGATGTGAGTCCTCTACTTATATCTGAAATCTTATAAAAAATATTATCATTTTATTACTTTGTTAGGGTGGTTAGACAGACACCTACTTCTTATTTTTTCCCTGAAATTTAAGTACTATTGCATTGAAATTTCAAATTTTTACCAAATAGATTTTTTTTAAATAAACCTAGTAGTTTAGAAACTATATTCAATTTTCCATAAATTCTATTATTACATATTTTTGAAATAATATAGATAACTTATTCAAATTTTTATGTCAAGTTGCCTAACTCTATTTTTTTTGAATTTTTATTTCCACTTAAGGGCCTATTTTTTCCATGATAATCCTGCACATACCCTCACTTAAACATAATGAGGAATCTATAGTTGAACTGCATAATTGATTCTTGTGGTGTTCTTTCCATGGCTTCAAATTGAAGTGATGGGTTTCACATACACACAAAATAATCAAACTAATCTAAGAATAAGACTTCTAACTTGATCGATGAACAAGTAGAAATTGGTGGAAGATTAACATATCATTTCCATGTTGTACCTTGAAGTGTTTTGATGAATAGTTTACAAGTGATATCTTCATGTTGAAACCTAAGAAAATTTAATAAATCCTTGCAAACCTTAACATGATTTGAAGCAATTTGTTCACTATCAGAAAATAAAGGAAGCCTGTGATGCATGTGATGAAGAATTTCATAAATAATCCTAGGGATATACAAAGGGTTATCCATTAGAGCTAGGTTTTCCTAAGATCCAACACACTGTAACACACAACAATCCAAATTGCTCAAGTGCCCCTCCTTCTAGTGCCAATTCTATTGATGTGTCAATTTGGCCATCAACAACATCCTTCATTATGGAAAGTGCAAATCCTTCTAGGAAAAGAATTACCAAAAGAAAAGGATCAAAATACATAAGGCTATGATGGACAATGACAACTTGTAACCAAAATTTTCCACCATTTCTACTAAAGATTAAATAACTTCTAGTTGACATGAGACATTGACCACAACATGAGGTCTTTTGGCCAATGCTATTGCCTATGCCATCATGTCAATACCCCCAAAAAACTAGTAGAATTAATCCACATTAGTGCCAAGATAATTCCCATAGTGATCTAGACCTAGCTTACAAAAATAAATTTTAGGTGGTGCATCAAAACAACATTTGATACAAAAAGAAAAATTTATCATATAGATCAATATTACAACAATGTAAAATAGTCCTCAAAATTTTCAATAAACTTTTAATCAAAATATAAAGTTTTCATTATTTTTTAGTCCATGTTGAACTTGACAACAATGCCATTTATTATGCTAATTGAAAGAATTCAACAATAATACATGTGATTTGGTTGTGCATTATCCATTAAAATAAAACTTCAAGTGGTGTGTTTATTTAAATTATACATGAATATATATTATACATAATTTTATCATTTGGACCAAAAAGAAAAAAATCAACAATATAAAAACTAAAAAAAAACACATAGAAATCATTTACTAAAATTTAAACATGTGAATATATATCTCTTTAGAAAGGTCTCTTCACATAAAACATAATAGAAAAATTTAAAATCAATCAAGTTCCAAATTTTTATCTATGTATGCTTCTAATGTACTCATTGATTAAAATTTAGGAGTCTTCCAATAGTTTCTACTTGTTTCATCATATAATAGATTTTAAGGGCTCAATCTTCTTTCTCTCTTAGTGATAAGATTAAGGCTACCAGTTAGAAGGTTGGATTATATTGACCATTATTGAGGCCTTCTCAATCATGGGAATCTAATCCCATGGACTTTATAGGTGATTTTCTCAACACCTAGTAGTGAATTGAGCAAAGAGATAAATTTTTAGACATCACAGTCATATGTCATACAAAGGTAACACTTTGAAGGAAGATTCGATTCCATACACCTGGGAGATCTGGTGCCTCTAAACTCAACAAATACATGTCCTTCAAACATGTTGTGACAATGAAAATTACAAAATACATTGATGTATCATTTGGCAACCTAGAGCTAGTTCATGTTACATGTTATGATATCATCTTAGACCTAGTATATATGATAGTTGGGATTTGGTTATTGTGCATGTCTTACAAGTGAAGTAAGAAATCAAATGATTTAATAAAGGTACTCATGCCAATTTATCTTGAAGACATGCTTCTTTTAGTGGTTGCTAGGGTTGCAATGAAGAACATTGTAATGAGGTGATTGCAGGGATATGGGAC
The DNA here is from genome assembly GCA_007258455.2 of Sequoia sempervirens. Classification (NCBI taxonomy): domain Eukaryota; kingdom Viridiplantae; phylum Streptophyta; class Pinopsida; order Cupressales; family Cupressaceae; genus Sequoia; species Sequoia sempervirens. The sequence continues at coordinate 3,139 of VDFB02235664.1, forward strand.
TATGAAAATTAAATGAATGATGTTGAGTGCAAGTTAGTGAATGCAATATCATATCAAGCATATACATAATGAAAGTGCAATCTTGAATAGATTTTGTGAATAAAGTGCTTGTATAAAATCTAGACTTGAGAGGAGCATGTAGAATTATAACACTACCACACAAATGATACTGAAGGGGTAGCATTTTGATTGGAATTAATTACCTCCCTATAAAAGTAAGCAACCAAGGGTTTTGTTGTGAGCTTCATGAGAGATTAAAAAATAGGGAGTTAGACCATTTTAGTTCATTGTCAATATGAGGTCCAAATACTAGTACAATTAGTATTAGTTGATAGTTTCATGAATCCATGCTCATATTTTATGCTTAAACAAAGGTTCTTTTATGAGCATTGTACAAACAAGTATTGGAGATAAATATAGTTTCAGTGTCCACCATTTAAAGCCTTTTTGTTTTAAAAAACCATCGTATAAAAAATGGCAATGAGGACAAATTTATGCAAGGGATGTTATGACTGTGCAAGGGTTCAAAGTGCAAGGTTGTAGTCCTCTTAATCAAACTCTGAATAGTGCTTCAAAGATAGGTCATTCTTGTGAAATGACAAGGAGGTGAATTTGCACGTTGATGCTAGATGAAAGCATAATAAATTTTTTTATACAACACTAATTCAATTGATAGGAAAAGACATGGGGAGATTTATATTACATGACCAAAAGATGGCACAAAATCACCAAATATTCTCCATCTAAATTCCTCTCCAAGATTATTGCAAGAGAAATTTTTCTGAGAGATGTGAACCATTTCCATCATTTTAAATTGGGACAATGTTCTTGTGGAGAATATTGTGATGCTAAATTAAACAATCTAGAAAATAGGGTTGCACTATAATAATGTGCACTACATCAAATATCCAATAATAACAAAGGGACATCCATCAAAGCATAAAAATAGGGATTTTCTTGTCATATATTGTAGTTACAAGTGCCCTACTAGACATACATGAAAGTGTGGAAGCATAGACAAGGCAAGAAAATTGTTTCAAAAGATTCCTCAAAGAAATGTGATATCATGGCACTCACTCTCCCTCAAACACTTCAAGAGTGCTAGTGGTGATACGGGAAAGCCTTTCAGTCTTTCTTTCGTCACTGCTAGAATGACTTGAAGTGTTTGTGGGAGAGATAGTGCCATGATATCACATTTCTTTTAGGAATTTTTTGAAACTTTTTTATTTCCTTGTCCATGCTTCCACATTTTCATGTATGTATAGTAAGGAACTTCCACATCAACATGAAGGAAAACTAAAAACCATGTGGTGTTGCAGTGGAGGCATATAGTGATGGTTTCAAAGGTTGAGGAGATGGGCTTTACACCCACTAGTTGCATTTTCTTAAAATTTTCTAAGGAATTTTCAGAAAAACCCATTTTGAACATATCCTTTAATCATGGCCTTCCATGATATCACATTTCTTTGAGTCATTTTTTTGAATAATATTTTATCTTGGAAATATTCCACAGTAATATTTATAATATTTTGTCAATCTACGTTGTATTATTTTGAGTTTACAATTAACTAATTTAGTTCTTTTAAGAGAAAATTACTCTGAAGAACCTTGTAACTTTTGAAACAAGGGACTACAAGGAGGGGTTTCATATTGGATTTGAAGTGGTTGAAAATGACCCTCAAACATTAAAATATTTTTTTATAACAAACATTCAGCCTTTTGTTGGTAAAAAAATTTAAAAGTAATTTTGTTGCCATTATATAGGGAAAAAATAGTTTTGTACTCATAAATAAAAAGTTAAATGAATTTGATGAATGGAACCAATAAATTATTGAGTGTGATTTAGATAGATTTCATGTGTCATTATTTTTTTACTTTCTTGAACGTTCACACTTAAAGTGTAAAAATGGTTAACGTACTCTATCAATGCCCTTCACCTGTTGCAATGACCCTACAAACATTCAAGGAAGAAGAGAAGAGTACTATCACCATTTTTAATTCTCAAGACTATTGTTTGACTTGGAAGGTGAAATGTTGTTTGGCCATGTAGATGGGGACTTTGGTGTTGCTAGAGAGTTATATTATAATTCATGTGAATCCTAGAACATTGGTGGTTCAATTATACTAAGAAAATATGCATCAAAACTTGGTTTAAAGTTCAAAGGCTACACAAAATTGACATATAAATTTGCATTGATTAATGTAGACTTTCCTTTAAGGAAATGCATGTGATTGGTCAATTCAAATTTAATTGAGTCATTTAAAACTACAACTAGCACCAAAAGTGTATTTGAGGACATTAGACACATCTAACCAAAGATAAATATAGTATTCCCCACAACCAATCTAGCTTACTTGTCATTGAATATTGAAAATATTGATCAAATTTATTTACAAATCAAAATAAAAAATAGTAACACATATAAAAGTTTGTCTTTGCATAAGTTGATGAATGTCATGAAATACAACACTAGCGTACATGTTTTCGTGTTGGCATATAGTGGGGTGATAAATTTTGTCTTTTATGATTTCAAGGATATTTAAGTCATCCATTGCAATCATGGATGCATGCATCTTGAATCATTGGCATACAAGTTAAGATAGTGACTTGCATGGCTGCAGATAATTGACTTTTTCATATGATATTGAGATTGTGATTTGATATAGTTAATAGTGGTTGAATTTCTTTATTGGTTTCCATAGTCAACAAATAGTATGGTAGCATATTTTGGAGGAATTTTGGATTTATTGAGAGGGGTGATTTGTGTATTTCGCCAATAATTAGAATTACTAATTCTTTGATCGAATTGGACTTGTCCTATGGTTAGTACATTTGGTGCAACCACCAAAAGGGCATCAAATACATTACTAAGACATAGTCAGTCAATGATTCTATGCCATCTTATCAATGACCTATCTAGATTTTCATCTCCTCTCCCACAACTCAAAGGAGGTAATTGGTGTTTTTATTTGAATAGATGTGGTTATCATATGATTTCAACAAAAAAATGGATCTATGGTGCTATCAACCCCCATCATACATGGATTAAGAATTTATAATTTTGTAAATAAGATAAACCATATGAGGCAACAAATAAATGGCTAGAACAAATCTAAATTTGGTAATATCTTATCACAACTACAAATAATCGAGATAGTTCAATAAAAAATGTACTCTAGCCTCTCACAACATATAGTGCAGTATTACAAGACTTGCCAAAACTCACCTAGACTTATTGCTACAGAGAACAATTGTTCATTGTAGTAAATTAATCTAGTTCATTTGCACTGGAGGATGAACTGGATCTAGCAAAAAAAGTTTGGCTCATAAGATGGAAAGCATTTTTAGTTGTGAGGTGATTACCCTTGAGAGTTATTATACAATAGATCAAGTCAAGTATTTTAATTTTTATGATTGTATCTCCCTTGATTTATCTCTTATTTTGAAGAATATACAAGATATAAGAGCTTGATGGATTGCTAGGATTTGTTTGTTTGATTTTGAGAAATGCATAGATAGTGGCTATGAAAGAAGTTTCAAAGGACAAAGGATAAAAGGGATCATTAAAAATATTTGTAACAAGATGACAACCTACAAATCTTCCAAAGGTATTCAAGATGATAAATGGCAAGATTTAAGAAGGTATAGATGTATTGCAGATGCAAACTATGATAGTCAAGTTGCTAATGAATTGAAGAGTCATAGTCAAAAGACACTCAACCAAATTCTAATGCACTTGCATTACACATGATGAAAATTCTATGAGAATAGTAGCATGCATCATGAAGGAGAGTACGTTCATAAGAAAAACCTTGTTGGCTATAGGAAGTAAATGTATGAAGATGAAAGGATAGTCACCCAAAGGATTGAAATGATAGTCTAAAAGCATGAAAATAAGGTAACTTTCTATGATGGCAATCACAAAGATGACCATGGATCAACATAAGATTTAAAGCCACAACTAACTGAGAAGGATTGCCATAAATGTCATTGATGAAGGAAGGCAAAAAAGGAAAGTTTTATTCATGAGTATTTTAGACCTTGACAAAAGATAATTGAGGATAGTCAAATTAAGAGGAGTAAGGATATTCTTTGACTATAATGAATATAATCATCATTCACCAAAATATTTAATGCTTGGTGATTGTTTTATCTCTATATTCTAAAGATACTTTGAGGATATGAGGAATGACAATCACTATACATGAAGATGTATCTTTTAGATCAAACCCTAAGGGTTTTATAACATGCAGATTTCAAAAGTTGAAGGGATACATCATTATAAAGTGAAGATTGGTCATACATAAGGGGTAGTTAAGTGTACAATATTGTTACCTAGGGTTTCAAGGATACAACAAAGGGAGTGACTTTGTTGCTTTCAAAAGAAATATTCATTGGAAATAAATACAAACCTTGAATGTTTCCTCTTTGCCATTAAGAAGGGAATTCAACCTCACACTAATAATTCAATCCTCTCATCATATGAAGCATGTGAGATGTGGCAGTAGTGAAGACCAATTCCTTATGAGCTTCTTGTACATGTAGATCATGCCAATATAGGGTTTCATTTTATGCAAGTATACAATCATGATAATTTTCATTTGGAGGTAGGGACATGTTGCAGGAAGAAAAAAATCTCTCCTAAGGGGGAAATTACCTTGTTTGGTATTGCAATATCTAATGGTTTATAAGAAAGGGTTTAATGAATTAGATCTACAAAGACATAGGGATAGTGCAAGGTTAAAGATGTAGGATGGATCTAGTAGATTATCAATATAGTGACAAAATTTCCTTTTGAAAACATAGTGCTATGTGGAAGAAATTCATGAATCAAGCATTGGTTGAAGGGATGGAATGAAAGGTAACTCTTTCAAATGGTTATTCTAGTTATGAACAGTAGAAAATGGTGTGCTACAAGGTATGATTGATTGTATATCTATGCAAGTTTTCCTCGAAAGTAGTTTTATGTGTGAAGGAAGATCCTTCAAGTGTTGTGATAGTCTCAAGATGATAGGAAGCAAAATTTTATGATGGTGTATCAAAACCCTATTGTTTTATCATTTACATTCTAACCAATAAAATGCAATCACAGTGACAAGCTTCCTCTTGAATAAAAAATCAATAGCAATAATGCTTAATGCATACCTAAAGTTGGTGGCACTATTTCAAAGATACAATCATAGTCATTAATGCTAGGATTTTGTATGAGGGTTTCCATCAAAAATAAATGAGGTAAATACCTATGTGGGGCATATCTCAATCTTTAAATGCTGTAGTGAAATACATGAATATGGAGAAGACGACAAATTTGAATGATGAATGTGATAAGGTTATCTTTTGATTGTGATGCATGCTTGTGCCAATGATCTTGGTGATGATCAAGAGTCAAGAAGATGGAAATCACGTTGACATTCTAAAGAGGGGAATGTAGTCACATACTACTCGTCAAAAGAAAGCATACCCTCTACATGAATAAGTCCATTTTTTCATTCAAAACATAAAAGGATGCCATCAAAGCAATTTTCTTAACATATTTTCAATTGTAATTTTTTTTTACATTTATTTGCAATTTTCCAAGGATCTATTGGCTCTCAAAATTGTAAACTCCTAAACCCTAAAGACAAGCTAAAACATAGCCCATGGGGATGTCGACTTAAGGAAAAATATTTGTTGCTTAAATGATTAGGTCAAGACAATTAAAAAGATGAAAATTTAGATACTAGACCTTGAAGGTAAGCTTTACCCTATGTGTTGGAAAACCCCAAATTCTATGAATAAGCTCCAAAATTATAGTTTACCACTACCAAGGCTATAAACCTCCTTAAAGAAGAATAAAGTTCATATAAGAGACCAAAGATACATCAAGTACTATCCAAAAGATGTATTCATTTCAAGATTATAGATCATGCATGATTGTAAAAAAAATTACAATGTGCATCTCTTTGAGAATGATACAAGAACAACTTTCCTTAGATATTGTATTGCTAAAGCAATGATATGTGCAATTCAAGTAGGACTCCTAATATTAAATAGATGTGAAATTATCTTATGTGTTATGTTTATGGTATTGGTGTGATGGGAGGCTAAATTTTTGTAGATTGGTGCCTTGATCCTATTGGGATATAGTGTTGATTCTTAAAATCAAAGATAATGTATGTGTAATCCACAATTTTACAATATAGAGATGACAACAACAAGTACTAAGTATTGCATTCATAAACATAAGCCAGGCTCTATATTTACAAAAAGAAATAACATAAAATTACAACACAAAGAATGGAGCATAGTTCATTAATCCATAAACAAACATATATACTTCTTGTATTGCATTGAAAAGAAACCTTACAAAAGGATTTACAAGGATTTTACATTATCAACTACAACACTCAAATTAGAAAATATGATTATAGGTATAAATAGTTGTTTACAAAAGCATGCCTACATTTATGAAGACCCTTACATTCTTAGCAATTATGAATTAGAGAACTTCCTTCAATAATTGCATAGATGTAGTCATAGAATGGACCTGAAATTCAAACTTACAAGAGAATAAACAAGCCTTACATCTGTTATATAATGACAAGCACCTTGATTAGAATATTTACCTCATGTAACCAACCCATCAACAACCTTTTCAAACTAAGTAATCAACTATATATATTCCAACTTCAAGGAGATTTAACACATTGTTGAAAGTTGTATAAATCCCTCTTGCTCAAAAATTTGGTCACACCTAGTTTTCCTGTACCTACAACAATATATACCCTGCTTTGGGCTTGAATATAAATTTAGACAAAAAGGATACAATAATCACATCTTAAGACTGATGAGAAGAAACCTTGCTACCAATAAATCTAAGATCAACCTTTACAATAAAAATTTCCTATATAAAATTGTAACTCATATTTTTACAACATAGGGGTTCACTTTTCCTCTTGTTTTACAATTGAGTCTTCCCTTAATCATGGTTATCCAACATCCCATTTCAAACATTTAAGACATTCAAGCATAGACAATATCAAATTAGCATATAATCAGCCTTAAAACATGCATAATGAGGAAAAGAGCTTTTACAACCACTCAGAATGCAATAAATTGCTTTTTATGCTTGTAGGGTATTAATGTTATGGATTCAAGCATTAAAAATAGTCTAGCATCAATTCAAGAGGCACATACATCATGCATTATAGGCCATTCATCATGCTAGAATCAGATACAACCATGAATAGAAGAATAATATATAAAATAGGCACCACATCATAAATTAGGTCAATATGAATGTATGAGAAGTCTTTCACAATGCATAGGGGTAGTCATATGAACAAGGGTACAGGAAAAGGGAATGAAGGACAATATTTACACTAAAAATGACAGTAATAGAAAACCTTCAAAAAACCATGTAAGGTGACAGTCCTTAGCATAATGGACTATGAAAGAATAGTAGACCTAAGGAAAATTGTCATGTCACATCAATATGAAGGATGGTTCAGAGATTGGTGAGGTTTTTGACATTGGTGCAATCTAGGAGTAACATTTGGAGGCACATTAATAGTTGTTATATGTTAAACCAAAGGGAAAAGTAAAACAATGAATGAGTCATTAAGAAGATTATGGTAGACCTCTTTACGATGCATAGTCAAGTCAAATAATAAAGGGACACTATCTAAAATCATGAAATGGCACCATTAACTTAGAAGTCTTACTATCACACCATCAAAGAATTGTTGCCATTAGGAACATTATGCATAATACACATGGATTTGTATATTGTCTTTGTAATCATTGCCATTACAAACCAACTGCAAAAAAAGACACTTATTTCTAAAACAAATGAGGAAAACATTCATGTCTAAAACCAAGTTACCACTATTAGAAGAAAATGAAGTAAATATGCCATTGTTTACTATGTATTGACAATATAACTATTTGTAAAGACCATATACAAACACCTTTGAAACTTACCTTTCATCAATAAACACCATTACCTTTGACACCAATGATGTGCAACCAATGATCAAAGAAGGATTCATATGCATACCACTGTCACAAGTAACCATTGTCATTAGCAAGCCACTTTTTCACTGTCACAAGCAAGAAGTATAAGACCATAAGTGTCACAGTTAGAGAATGTGTAGAACCACTTTCAATGTGTCTATTTAGAGTTGTACATACTTAAGGGTGAAGTAAGAGAGACATATTACTATATCGGAGAATGGTCAAGTTTTTGCAATAATGAAGATTTTTACTATGCTAAGCTTTTTATCTGAAAGGATTTTCCACTACCAAAAATATTGTGTATTATATTTTCTATCCATTTATTTTGTTGTAGTTTTAGATTCTATGTGCACTAGCTCTATTGTACAAATTTATTGGACTTCTTTTCTCAACACTCCTAGGCCATTTGTACTCAAATTATATGGCATTTATTAATAAACTTCTTCACAAAGCTATGATTAATAAAATTCTTTAACATAATTATATGCAATTTGCCATTTTTCTATATCCCTACAATTCGCCAAAAAAAAAATGGTTTGCTCCAAAAATTTATCCTTAGGAAACTTATTTGACATATTACTGTGGAATGCACAAGAAACCTATGGTTAACAAAAAAATATTTGGCATATACTCCATAAATTTATGCAAGTCAAGAAAAATCAGGAAATCTATCCATTTTAATGGATTTTTTTGTAGCTCTCTATAGACCTTTTCTTAGCCAGAGCATATAATAGAAGCCTATGGAATCTTCTAATTGTCATAAGTATTTACCAAATATTTGTGTAAATCTCCTCCAGAAATCTATGCTTAGCCAAGTATAAAAAATAGACTAGGATAAAGAAGATCTAACAATAGTGGCTAGTGATAGCAATACTCAAGCTCAAAATTTCACTCACTTCATATAAAGCACAAAAAAATCTTTAATATTAAATAAAATATAGTTACCTTTCCATTGTTTCTATGTAGCACAAGTTGCTCAGACTGCACTTCTTCAATGAAAATAATTATTTGAAGAAAATAAGTGTAAATTTTAAGCACATTTTGACAGGAGCTTATCAAATCCTATAGAGATGGATTATCAGAAGTAGAATGAGAGGAAAGTGTCATTATATTCATCAAAGATTTATGACTCTTCTTTGTCAATTCTTTATTAGTTTAAGATGATACAAGGGTTTCTTTTTTTTGAATTATTTTTCATCGAAAAAATTTCCCTTCCAATTTGAAATATTTTTTAATATTACCCACTTTAATATCATACTATCTAATTTTTATTTGTGTGACTAGTGATATGTAGTCATTTATAGCTGTGTTTTTTATGTACGATCAAACTAGTCATTTATTTAGTCATTTATAACTATTTTGGAAAAAATACCTAGAATTTAGTCATTTTTAGTTGCCATGATTGAAAGTTTTAGTCACGTAGTCACTTATTTTCCAAATTCAACTAGTGTAGTGAGCCTCATATAGAAACCCCGTGCACTAAGCCAATGTCTTTCATTGTAGTTGTGATTAACACTTTGGTCGCTTTATTTGAGGTACAAGTTGTAAACATGGAGCCACCCATGCTACAAGTCTCATTGCCTTTGCCTACTTCTAGGCATATGCCTCTATTTCCACTCTTTGGCCCCTCTACCCCAATAAGCACTCATTTTTCCTCCTAGGTCATACATGGAATCCTGAACTTTTCACCAATAGTGATTCCTTTTATTTCCCCCCAACCTCAGTCGGCCAAAAGTACCCTACTGTTACCCTCTATAGTCTCCCTGTAGGTGTCTCTATTGCTGCAAAAAGTATTGAGTTCCTACAGAACCTCTAGACCAAAATGAAATTAACTAGGTAGGCTCAACAAGAAAGAAAATAGAAGTTGTGGGCAAGGGCCATGACAAACCCAGCCACCCCAAAACTAGAAACTTATTTTGATGGAGAGCAGAACTCTTTGATAATCTCAGATGAGGTCGCAAGTATCCAAATTAGAGGGAAAGATGTAGTATGAGGATTAGGAGATCCAAACTCTAGGTCTCAACTTGAGCGAAGCTCTCCCATGCAAAAAAAATAGACGTTGCCAGAGCAACATAGAAAGTGGTTTATACTAACTATGAGAAGTTGGACAAGAAATTGAAAAAGCGCAAGGATAAGTTGATGAATGTGAAGGCCATAGTTGATAGAATACAAGTAGAGATTAGGGAAAAGGATATGGGCATGACCTGCTTGAGGCATGTAGAGGATCAACAAGGATAAGTGACTAAGTTGCTATAGGAGACTCAAAATGAAAGAGATTGACTTTGTGCCTAAAACATATAAATATAAGGTTTATCAAAATGAATGAATAGGATGATAAACCACTATGTTTTCTTAAGGTTTTTAATTCAATTATGAGGGCTAAAATGCATAAATAACATTCAAAAACCAATCCTAACTACTATAAAAACAATAAGGGAGGTTTTAAGAGGTTGAAACAATGTGTACCTTACTAAAAAAGTGTATTTTTGTGGTCATTGAGGACTCATTCGCCCAAGGTGGTGAATGGGCCCCTATTAGGGTTTTAGAAAACTAAATTATGGGTTTTGTTCTTCAATGTCTACACTTCTAGCTCCTAGGTGACCAACTCCCAAAAGTTAGAAATCAATTTTGTAAAGCACTTTTGTGATCTTGCAATGTAGATAACAACTTTTGCAACTTTTCAACTTTGCTTCAATCATTTCAAAAGAAATATTATTTGTAATATTTCAACCCATGTCTCAATGAAATTCTGTCTCATGGAATGCAATGATTACAACACATGTTTAGGAAATGTTCACCAATAAAAACATTACAAACATTTCAGTTTTAACTCCATACAAAATGATAGTTTTTTTTATCCCATATAAACTATTAGAGTTTTCTTATATATGCACTATTAAATTGATTATTATAGCACATGCTAAAAAATTGGGTGATAAAAATATTCATGAATAAAAACATTACAAGTATTTTAGATTTAACCCCATATAGACTGTGAAAGTTTTGTTGCATATTCATTATTAAATAGTCCTTTGTAAAATCAAGTTAAGCTCCATTCAGACTAGAAAATTGTTTAAAATATCAAAGCTTTCTAGATTCCTTACCTCTCAAACCAAATAGAATATACATATGTTTTTAAGTTTTAAATTTAGATTTCTAAATTATCATATTAAAGTATAATAAGATTAAATATAATTATATATAAAAGTCTCATGTTTTCTTTTATAATTATAAATGTATATCACACACATATATATTATTTTAAGGGGTAAATGTTTTTTCTAGAGGTGGTTCTGAGGTCACAAATGGGGGATCTCATCCCCAATTTAAACATTCAACAATTACATCCCAATGGGGTTTGAATCTTGATGACAAGAACAACACCACAACAAGTTAACCATCATTCTATGTCACTATTAGCATAATTTTAAAATATTAAAATAACTGTAAACTTTCTATTTAAATTTAAGTTTTCTAAAAAAATAAAAAATTATATCCACGTAGGAAGGCGAGAGAGGGCGCAGTCCCTTGGGTTGCAGCCCATGGAGGAGGAGGGCTTGGGCCGATTTCCTTTAAAAAAGTCAAATAAAATTACTCTAAAACCATTTAACATTGATATTGCTGGGCAAATGATTTCTGCAACCATACGGATGAAACTATATTAACAAATAAAATTATATAATTTAATATTTGTATATTCTTATATTGGCTGCATGTAAACCATGAATTTAACGTGCAGTAAATTACAAAATTCGAAAATAAACTCTCCTTAATAGGCAACGATCTGAAGTCAATCGACCTGCAACAGATAACTACATTCAACCTCTACTGCAAATGTCACATGAAACGTTACTCCAAAAACTAACTAACTTGCTTATTCATATGAAATTATTTAGAAGTAAATCCTACAAAGTTACTTTCAAAATTATACAATAGTCCATGTATAATAGCGCATATGTGAAGAAGATGTTAATCGGGAAAAACACAAGAGGTGACAGCAGCAGGATATACTAGCCCCAGAATTATTACACCCACAGCAATTAGAAGCCATCTGGTTCCAAACGGCACCAGCAACAACGTTGCTGCAAGGAGACTCATAATGAAGAATCCTAGAGCAGCACACAAAAGCACCTTGCTGATAAACATGGGTGTAATTCTCTTTCTAAACTCAATCGCAATTACCACCAGTATCGAAACAAACAAAGCCGCAAGGACTCCGACCAAAAATACCGTAAAACTAATGGGTGTCTGGAAATCCTTCAAACGGGTCATCATGATGTATATGAGGGCAATCGATGCTATCATCAAACTCACGGAAAACTTTCGTAGCAGTTTAAAGACACTTGCCTCAGAATCAGGAGAATCTCCTTCGCCCACTTGCATTTGTTGAGGTTGGGGATGTTTTTCGACCAATTCAATCGCTTGCTGTTCACAATCTCCTTTCCCACCGGCCATATCTGCAGAGTATGTTGGGATGTTCGTTCAGAATCTTTGGGAAGAGCAGCTCATATATGGTTTATAAAATTTTGCTCGATAGCCCTGTATATATTATAAATAAAAATCTTCTCCTTCACTGTCCAATTATGGTAATCTGTCGATGATAACTCTCACTCTGCAGTTAAAAATCTAAGCAAATAATTAAGAAGAAGTAGATCGAGCAGGATGTAGAATGAATAACTCCGCGAGAATGGTGCTTCTCTTGCTTTTATCACCACTTAATTGTTGTTGCAAACCCGAAACATGCGGAAACCTCCCCTCCACAACATGCAGGATACCTGGTGCATGGCGTTGAACTATTACTTAACCTCTACGACTTGATTCTGGTCAACAGTTCACTAGACATGCCTTGCCAAGATTGCAACCATTAAAATATTAACGACCACATGACATAGTTGGCTGAAGCGGTAAAACAGTAAGTTATATTCTATTTTGGTTGTTTTGGATTGTTGAGAATTAGCCTTGTAAAGATCTGATCCTCGTTAAAAAAATTATCGTCATGTAGGAGATTGTGTGGCTTCACACACAAGTATAGGAATTTTTAAATAATTTCAAACCAAATAATCATTAGTTAATTCATTAAAATTATAAAATTATCTATGAACTTGTGGTAAGAATATATGGGAAGAGAAAAAATTATTAAATTACCTATGAATTTGTGGTAAGAATATATGCATGGAAATGGAGGACCAAAAGGAGTTTTTAATTGGTCACATTTTTTCTTTTGAAATTAGGAAAAAGTGATCTTGGATGAGAAAATGAAGATATTTACAATCAAAATATGAAGATGTAAATTAAACAAGAGTCATAATGCTCTGAATCTACTTTCTAAACTACTTTTTTTAGATGGTGGAAATTAAGGGGTTCAAATAAGGGGCCATAAAAAGTTCTCATTTCTTTTTCAAGAAAAAATAACACACCATCTAGTTTGCCCCCCTCAAATGTCAACTTCTTTTTAGTATTTCAAAAATTACTTTTGTACAAAATAAGCTAACACCATGTAGTTTATGCTAGCTTTGTATACTGATTTTTTTAATCAGTATATAAATTTTTAATTATAATTTTCAACGGAGACACATTAAAAACAAAAATCTGAGTGTGCACGATGCTAATTTTTTTGGAAACTAATACTTTTTTTTATTCAAATTCCTATAAAAATAGATCCTAGTTTGTATTAATGTAATTTGTTTCAAATTTTAATGAATGGGTAAAAACTAAAACCATAAATAACATACATAAGTTTTTGAAAAAAGAACAATTGACTAACAAAATAAATTAATGATAAAAAAATTAACATCTTTAAAGCATAGAATAAATTACATGGTTAGAAATCTAAGAGATCTCAATATTCTTGTCATATTTTTTAAATTGGCATTCAAAGACATATAAACTTAATGGAGAGCATGCTTGAGACTATTTCATGTATTTTAGAATTTGTAAAAAAATTCCTTTATGCATTCATATGTAAGTCCAACACTTTGGGTTGGATGCCTAAGGTAAATGGATAAACCTTTGGGTTGGATAGCCAAGGAAAATCCAACCCTAAGAGTTGGAAATACCCAAATTAGATAAAAATGTGAGCATGTTATAGCATGCTCATGTTATAATACGAGCACATTATAACACACTCATTATTTTTTTCAAGAAAAAAATGAATAGAATCTCCATCTCCCTCTCTTCCTCCTTTACATATCTATATCCTTTTCTCTATCTCCCATCCTCTCTACATCCATCCCTCTTTCTCTCTCTCTCCACTTAGTTACAATATATCTCATGATACATAGCCATTATATTGGTATACAAGCTATTTTTAAAAAATCTCTTAAAGGGTGTTCCTTATGAAACCTCATTGACGGGATAGCACCCTTAGACCCAAAGGGGGTGCAAGGTAAACGATCCTTTACCCATAGATAATAAAATGGGCTTAAAAAATGGTTACCAAAATATCATTATGTTATACCTTTAACAAGATCAAGCTCCATTACAGATTCATCTCTCTATCTTCATCTCTCCCTCTACCTATCTCGATCTCTTTATTTATTTCTCTCCTTTTATCTTTATCTCTCTCTCTATCTTCATATCTTCATCTCTATCTCTAGATACATCTCCATCTCTATCCATCCCCCTCTCTCTCTCCCTCTTCCTAAACCCCTATATCTACAACTCTTTTTTCCTCTTTATTTGTCTCCTCTATCTCTATCTCTCCATATTTATCCGTAGATATATCTTTATCTCTATCTCCTTATCTATCAATCTCTCTCTACCCCTATACCACTCCTACTCTATATATCTCACTAGACCTCTCTCATATTTTTATCTCCTTATCTTTCTCTCTCCCTCTCCCCGTCTCCATCTCTCTCACAACCCCTCTATCTTTCCCAAGTTATATATATATTCTCTATCTCTACTTCTTATATCCCTATCTCTTCCTCTCTCCCTATCTATCCCTCTTTCTATATTTATCTACTTCATCTCTATCATCTCTCTTTATATATATAACTCTCTCTCACAAAATCCTTATTTCTCCAGGTGTCATGCCCAATTTTTTTTTTCTCCAATTAATGCAAAAGAAACAACAATTGGAAACCAATAGGCTTGATGAAAGCAATCATAAGGACATCATACTACGCGATGGGAATCACAACCTACCAAAATATCCTTTGGAACCACTAGTAATATTTCCTGGGGAATGGAGTTAATGTTATTGTTTGTTGGACTAAAGACATCAACTGCATTATTGTTTTTGGGTACCACCACTAAAAGCATAAACTACCCCCTCACTAGTCACATTGTTAACCATAGCAATCTTAATAATAATCTAATACTATGATTGAACTATTGCTATCAAAAAATTTATATTGGATTATTGTTGTTAATTTTAATTGTCATAAATTTTGAAATCATTGTTATTAATTAATAAATAAATCTTGATGTCTTTAATGTTAGCTTTCTTTTATTAATTTAGTTTATATAATATATTAAATAATTATCATAACAGCCTTATTATTATTACTAATTTTTTTTTTAAAAAATATTAGCTCAATATAGTCACCATGATTCATTAATGATATTAAATTTATTACTAATGTTATATATTTTTTTGACTTTTATTTAATTATTTATTTTAAACATTTTCTATCTTAAGATCAATATTGATAATTTCAAAAATATAATGCTATGAACTAGCTTTTGCCACGGTAATGATATTTAAGAAAATTAATCATTATTAAATTGAGTTTCACAATACTGTTATGGGGAACTTAATTGCTCCATAAAATTAAATAGGGTTGTTATTAATGTATTCATATTCCATTATATTTAACTGTTTCTTCTATTAGCATTATATAAATATTCTCGTGGTTGAAGATACTGTTAAAAAAAAATAGCTCTTGACATCGATTCTTCACCTCACTACTCGTGTCTTAATATTAAGACGTAAGCATGTTATTTAGTTAATTCAGAATGATAATTTTGAAATACCACAAATTACTGTCACACTCCCTTATTGAATTGCCAGTTACGTCACCGCTTTGGTAGGCCTCTTCGTCAATAGGAGTAACTTGGAATGTTAAGGGCGAAAGAAGGGACGAAAGAATTTCCTTGGTCTCAGACATCACAGGAGAAAATATGCCATCACCAGTGGCCAACGTGATTGAGCTAACACAAGTGTTTGCAGGGAAAGGGCTATTCCAAAAAGGTGGTGATATTATGAGGTAAACAAATTTTCAGAATAGATACAAACTTTGAGATGATTGTCTCTTCATGTGACTTGAATGCAATATAATGTTGCAGGTACTCATGTGATAGGAGCTTCCCACTGCAACAGTTTCGTGTTGAATAGGTTGTACTATTTAAACAACACTAATCCAACAGATTCGTCTTGCATTTCAAATGCATACAAATATGTGGAAAGCGGTGAGAATGCTAGTTTTCTTGATCTTTCTTATAACCATGCTTCCTATGGCTCTCTTCTTTCTCATCATCTACTTACTTGTGCTCTTCAACTTAGACACCGTGAATTTGGTTGATGCAGGCAACAACCGACTGTACCTAAAGAGTTCAGAAGCCGACATCAAAATGCAAAAGATAGGATGGTTGGGTAAAACAAACGGGCATTGAAGTGGAGCTTTAACAATTAAGAATGTTGCTAAAGTTCTTTTAGAATTTGTGGAGAATGGGCAGATTTCATTGCACCTGCATACAAGTTATGTGCATATCCCACAATCATGGCATTTCATGAAAGCCCATTTCTTTGAGGAATTTTGTCAAACGGTTCATGTGCCTTGTCAATGCTTCCACGTCTTGCGTACATATCTATCAAGGCAATTGCAACTACAACTTCTGACAAAATTCTTCTACCCTTTATGTTTTGATGGGTGTCTATGCCCTTTTCCAAAGCTCCCATTTTGGCATAGATAGGCAAAGGTTGTGGAATTTGGCTTTACACCTGCCAATTGCATTTGCTTGAAAGTTTCTAGAGCTTTTCTAACAAATATATTCTGTGCGTATCTTGCAACCATAGAAGTCCATGGGAACACATCTCTTTGACGCATTCTGTCAAACAGTTGACGGGATTTGTCTATTCTTCCAAAATTTGAAGACATTTCTACCAAAGCATTTCCAATCATAATCTCTGACAAAAATCCCCTTTCCATTATGCGTTGATGGATTCCCATACCCTGTTCGACAACTCCCATTTTGGCGCAGACTGAGACTAGGCTGGCAAATGTGAACTGATCGGGTTGAATGCCTATTTGCTGCATTTGCTGAAACGGTGTGACTGCTTGGTGGGGATACCCATGCCTTTTGCTCGCTGCAATAATCACATTTCATGAGATGTCTCGTTTTTTCTTCTTGGAAGTGGTTAATTTTTATTTTTAATTTAAAATATTTTTAAAACTAGCAATCGCACCTTGGGGTGCAATGGGTACGCCGAAGACAATATAGTGATTTTTTTTGTTAATTTTGTTTATTTGAAAATGGGAAAATCGATTGCAGCCATAAATGAAGTATTCCCTAAATTATATTTGGACTATTACATGTGACAATCCAATCAACCATCCACAAACTAATTGCCACACTCTTAATTGGAATTTGGAAAAGACAAGTAATAAAGGATACTTTGTAAATATAATACAAAAATCTTTCTAGAAATGGAAAAATCCACAATTCAAAAACCTTCAAATATGCAGAAAAATATATCTACACCCAGAAAACAAAAAATAAAGTCTGTGACCCCATTAAGTCAGGAGTAGGACACAGTGGTAAAATCCACAATCCAAACATTATCTATTCAACCTGTTCCATCTTCCATATTACTATTGTATGCCATTAAGAATTTCTCAGTGATTTTTTTTTTAATGTTTATTTTTTCTCCTTGTTTTCTTTCTGTAGGTAGCTTGATGTTTATATTATGTAGATTTCATTTGGGTGAGCCTTTGTTGGAAGTGCATATGAGCATCTTCGACATTTTGAAAATTAGGTATGTGGCCATGAGATTTGGTGGATTGTGAAACTATTTTGAAAACAATACTGTTCTTAAAGTGATCTGTAACAAGACAAAATAAAATGAAATATGCATAAAGTGATCTTCAACATTTGAGCACAATCCTTTCAAAAATAGAAGTAGGTGTGAAATATGTAAAACATTTGAGCAAAATTCTTCAAATATTATCTTTCTTGTAAAATCAATGTTAGTAAATTTCAATGAAAAACATATGTATGTAGTGAAGACAAGTGATAAAGTGACCTAAGGATACAATATCTTCTTTAGTGGCCTGCCATGAATATCACAACAACAAACATTTCTCTAACATATTGAAGATGATGCAAAAAATAGGGCAACAGAAGGAACTAACCCCGTAAAACATTCAAGTAACCTACATTAAAGAAATCATCAAAACCTTGTAAAACATTCAAGTAACCTACATTAAAGAAATCATCCAAGCCCCAAGGTTTGACATGATTCGTGGAAAAATATGAGTATGAAAGGTGTTGGATAATATAAATAAGTTTCAAAAAAATTGATGCATAACAAGTAATATTTGTCATCCAACATTAAAAGACAAGGTTCAAAAGGTAATACTAGGCGCATAAAATTGTTTGACACAACACCCAATATAGAACCTCTAATTTTGAAGCTAGGTGTGTTTCATATGTTATTATGAGACTCCTCATTGCCAACATAATCATCATCCATTTCCAATTGCTTCAGCACCCAACATGCCAAGAATAGACCAATATAGTATGCTGGAAAAGCAAACAAGACATGCATAAATAACCAGTGTAAGAAACATGTATAATAGATTTTTTAAGTCCTTATTGTAGTATCAACAAGCAACATTTATAAAATAGCCTTGATATAGGCATGAAAGAGGAAGAAAGTGGCATTGAAAGACTCAATCATGTAAATGTAATTGAGGTAAATATTTTTTTGGTAAATCTTTATAACTTCTTAAATAGTGGTAATTGTGTTGGGAAAGAGGTTCCATAGCATAACTAAGACATATGTTTGGTATAGATATCCTCATGTTTTGCAGCACAATCATAATCATCTCTACTAGCCATTCACCATCTTTACTATCCACTCTCCTTTTGAGGTATGTTATGGATATCAACCTCTTGGTCCATATGAGATTCTTGTTCCTCCATCTTCATCACACCAACAAAAGAAACAACTCAATCTACATGTATCAAAAATTAATAATATCAAATCAACTCTTCGAAAAAATAATGAGCTTCCAACATTTTTTGTTGCAAGTGAGCCCATAAACATACATAAGTTTAAATACCACAACCCATTGCACATTATTTTTCCACTTCAAAGTTCTAAAAATGAAGTTTAGTAAGTAACACAATCCCCTAAAGATTCCACTTAATTCAATGCCACTACCATGACCTTCAATTATTATTTTCAATTCCTTGTGTTGTGTAAGGTTGAATTAGAACTTATGTTGTTAAATTATGGTACTCATCTCACCATTGACAGTGTGTGTGACGTTGCTAAAAAAGGAACTACAATTAGCCATGTCCCCCTTTGGTGAGCAATGACTTGAGAGCATCTACTAGGATTTATGACACAAGGGCATGTAGGAACCAGTTGTTTATTACTTGCAGTGATTTTAGTAATTTAGATTTTCTATTCAAATTGAAAATAATTTAGAAATGTGAAATAATTAAGAAGACAAGTTTCTATTATTGTAGCCATAGCTAGGACTGATGTAGGGGTAAAATACAAAGAATATGTACAAAACACAAAACTATTAAGCACAATTAAGAAAGAAAACTACAACCATTTACTAATAGCCACTAAAAATTGTACATCTAAGATGTCATAATCTAAAAAAAACTTTAGTTTCATTACATGAATAACCATAGTAGTAGCTTTTGTGCAAAATTTTATGAAGTCCTTGTACACAAATATATTGCTCAAACATCTACTTTGAGTTCTTCTGTCAAATAGTTCAAATGCTTAATCATTGAGTGTAATTAGCATTTGATCATGTAGATATGCTTGATACAAAAGTTAAAACATCACATACAGCATCAACAATATTTTGGAAAACATTGCATTTAATGGAAATAAGAAAAATGAACTCGGGCCCTATAGAAGATCTTGGGCTGAACTCGGGCCCTATAGAAGATCTATGACCTGTAGTCCTTAACTATTTTTTCCAAATTCAACTAACCTTATGTTTGTGGAAAAATCTTAACTTGCTTTCCTGCAAAACTTCCGTTATTCAGGAAAATTGCAACTAACACAAGACAAATATTAAATATATAAAGAACAAAACAAAGAAAAAACATATCAGAATCAAAATCTTGACTTGCACATCTATAGATTTGTTAAATTTTAGGACAACAATAGAGTTAAATGAAGAAATTTCAGGCAAATTGCAAACAATTTGAGATAGAATTATTTAAGTTCAAGCAAATTATAAGCAAAACACATCAAAATTGAAATATTAATTTGCAAAGCTTTCTAATTGTTTCATAAAAAGTTAGTTTCATTTATAAGGCCACTATTTTCAGTCACTAGTCAAATCAACTGCATATGTAACTTTAAATACCCATATTACAATCATTTTCAACAAGAATGGGGTATTTAAGTTTGTACAAGATTCTACAAAGGCTGTAGATGCTTATGAAGTGATCCAAACACCTTAGAGTTAAACAATTAAATTTCTAAAAAAGTAGAGAATAGTTTTTACAATGAAAAGACCACTACAAGTAGTAGAGTGGCAGTTTCTTTTGTGACACTAGAAATTGCATACAGTTTTGTCACAAAATATAATACTTTTATATCATGGTTTGGCCTATGTCAGACATTAAAGAAAAGTAAGAGTGACAAATACAAACACTTTTGCATCATGTTCTTTGGCATTTGGGCTTCTTGTATGAGTGTTTCTTGTTGATGCAGTAAATCCTTAGTTGGCTAGGAAAGTAGAATGTACGCGGAGTAAGCAAGTAGCATTTATTGTAACTTAAAGTGCAATTAAAATTGTTTTGATGTAGTTAGTTGATATGTTGTTGTCGTCTTTGAAAGCCCATGTGAAGACAGTAAACTTGCAAAAACACAAAGAAAAGAGTGGTAAAAAGAAGCATGGCCTTACATTCCTAAATTTTTCTTCATTTTTCCTCCCTAGTAAATCCCTTGTGACTATTCTCCTTTTATTTGTGTGTTGTTTTGTTTTCTTTCTTACTTCCACTTCTTGCAACTACTATTTTATTTGAAGCATAGTACTTGTTCATAAGAGAAAATAGAAAAAGTTTCAATCTCACAAGTTGAAGAATTAGTATACTCCCAGTTTCACTATTGTTCTTGTGGAATATATGATATGAGCATGTGCACAATTGCATAATGAATATATGGTGGCTATAGAGCTGCAAAAAGCATCAAATTGTAGCATTAACCATTGAATAGCATAGACTCAAAAACAATACATAAGAAAAAGTAACATATACTTTGGTTGATAAAATATGTATTGTGGAATCATGCGTTGGAATATGTAGGCCAATTGTGGATAAACATATCTACACATTTCAATAATTTCAGGCTAATGAAAAGCAATATGAGATTGAATCAATTGAGTGCACACAAATTGCAAAATATCACATTGCATTCAAAGTCCTTACTCGTATATCTACAGATTTTAGTAATTTAAGGTAAAACTAATTGAGCAGCTACAAGCAAATTACAAGCAAGACATGTCACAATAAGAACATTAACATTTAATGATCAATTGCAAACAATCTAAAGTAAAATTTATCAAGTAAGGAAAATTGTGAACAAAACATGCTGCAATTAGAAACTATGGAGACAACGTTGATGATATAGTGAACAGAGAAGAAGGAACATATCAAGTTAAAGTTATGAAGCCCTAAAGAAAGGCGAAGAGTATTGTGAATTTGGTGAATGGATCTATGTTCGAAGTCAAGATTTGGACGTCCTACGAGTAAGTTGTGTGGGCATCATCTAGCTATGTGAATTGAGTAGATATTACATTGCACTTGAAGAATTCAGTTGAAGAAAGAAGAAAGTATAAGACATCTTCCAACATTGTGTTGTTGGGTAGAATATTGTAAATATTTGAAGGTTGTTGACAAAGCATTGTTTGAGGCAGTTAGCATCATATTTGTAAAGAAGAAATGGAGTAGCTTGAACAAATAGACTGCTCTTTCTTGTCTAGAGTTTAGCTCTGAAATAATTTTAGATAGAGATCTAATGTAATCTTTCCACCTTTTTCTGTAATTGAGTTTTGGATCAGCGAAATTATGCAATTTAGCTTTTGAACATATTCTGAATAGTTGA
>VDFB02235669.1:0-19906 GCA_007258455.2 Sequoia sempervirens
TTTATGGATCCAGATCTACTGAAATTTCAATCTTTTATTTCAATATCTTTCCATTGGATCAAGATTTAATTTGAGTATGGATCAAGATTTAATTTGAGTTAAACATTAGATTATGGTAAAGTGTAAATATCTTTCCTGTTGGAATTTAATCCAACTGCTCTCTTTAATTCCTCCTCCGTAGACTCTTCTTTTATCTCCATCGTCACATTTTTGTTCATGCGTGTGAGATTTTAATTGCTAGCTCAATTACATTTCAACTTCCCTTCCCATCCACTACAATAGCACAGATTTTGAATGAGAATTTAATTGCAACTCTCTTTCTTTGGGTTTCACACACAGCAGAATTAAATGTAATTAAATGTTTTTGATTTGCCTCTTTTGTTGGGCATATACATAGGTTTTGAATAGTTATTTTTCTGATGTGGTGTGGGAATAGTTGACCAAAACTTATTTTTGTTGTACCAATAGTTTGGACAGCCAGTAAAACAGAAGAATTTGGTTTTCAATTATTTTCTGAGCATAAGAAAGAGCAGCAGCTCTGTATTTAGTTTTATGACAATAGATATTGTATATTTTAAAACATATATATGAAATACAAATCATAACAACTTATTTTCTGTATTTTAATTTCTGCATTTTATCTCTGTTTTTCTCCTCTGCCTCTTCGTTCATCTTGGCGTTCATCCCTCTAACCTTGTACTTGTTTCTTCACATCCATGCTTACGCTTTCTGCTAATATGTTCCTCTCTGGGCTGTCTGGGTTCTCTATGTGCGGGCTCTATGCTTATTGCAGTCAAAGTATGGAGTGAGCCCTGCGCAGTAGTCTGTCTTCTGATTTCTGGCCTTGTGTTATTCAAACAAGATCTTTAGGGGTAAATATTCTGTACTTACTGTTACATTTCTAAACTTTATACAATTATTTTTATTTATAGAAGACAAATAATAGAACTGTTTCAAATTTATATTTCTATAGATTGTAATGTGCTCGTTATGAGTTCTAGAGGTTTCCGTTCCCATAAATATTATAAATTTGTTATCTGTTCAGATTAATATCACACTATAAATTTGTTGTCTGTTTAGACTATAAGCTGCCGGGACAGTGAACACTAACTATGTTGTTTTGATTGCTCAAGGATAAACGAAAATATTAGAATAGAACTCGGTAGAATTAACGATGGTATTTCAAGTGCTACAGGATTGATGGAAATGTTGTGTTAAGAGCATGTGATCTCAGAGTATAGGATTTTAACATCAGTTCAATTAAATTTGTATTTTGAAAAAACTTCGAGAGTCCGAAATTAACAATAGAAAAGATTGAAGTTCGTGTGAACTCATACATGGAGTTAATTTTTATTTAAAAAGACAGATTCTCAATTAAAACAACGTTCTTACCGTTGCAATCTAGGCATGTTTATTAGAGCTCAAAAGTCGCAAGAAATGTAAAATTGATGAAGTTGAAGCATTGTTTAGATCTATGTCATAACAGTCGAGACCTTTTAGTAAGGAGAGAAATCGCGGTGTACCTGGTTAAGACAGAAAAAACAATGGAGCTCTAATTTGAAGCTTCAGCAATCACTGGCGCTCAACTTATCTCTACAATTTTCCTTCACCATCTTAAACTCTTCTTTTGCAAATATGAGCCATGAACCATCCCTACGCTCTCCTGAAAAATATAGAGAAGACAGAAAAACAGAGGAGAACTCTGAACTTGAGCTCTACGATTACAGGCTCTTCTATTCAATTTATTCAATTTATAGACATGCATGGAAGACTTTACAGGCTAGACATTGCATAGTAGAGGAGAACTTTTAACTAAAAGAGAAAAAATATAGAATGTTTTTTTTTAGCTCATAAGGGATGTTATAGACCACATATTATTTGTTATTTTACATATGTTAGGTTCATGCTTTATTTAAATTCTTTTCATTTGAGCTTCCCACTTAGGGGAATGGTATATTATTTTTTCTTTTCAATTTCTATGTAGTCGCAATTGCTCCTATTCGACGCAAAAATTATGACATATTTCACATATGTTTCAACAAACTAATTACACAGGTAAAATACATAGTATATCTACTCCATTTACTATTTATTCTTCATATTTAGCCATAACTTCTATATTTTATTTTATTTTTGTTTAGTTTTACTTCTCAATTTTTGGGCACTTCTTTGTACTGCACACAATTCAAGTTGGAGACATATTATTACTAATTTCTTTATCAATTATGTCTAATATTTTATTAGTTGGTATTATTATTTTTTATATGTGACAAGATTAATTTACTCCTATTTCATCGGAAGGGAAAAAAGAGAACATTATTGATCCATATTTGATCATAATCAATAATCGAAAAACTATATCCATTCCATAAGTCCTTATTTCTTTCAGTTTCTCTTTTTGACATGCTTGCTCATTTAGATTTCACACACACCAATATGGGTGAAATATAAGGGATAAAGTTACATGTTTTACACTTTTACCCTTGTAAATGCATGGTCTTAGCAATCAACTGGGCTCATTTTTCTCACAAACTAGCTATAACCTTGGACTTATTTACACACCACCTATGTAGGACCAATCAAATGCATAGGGGTTCTACCCCCCAAACAAGGTCACATTTACATCCTATTAGTTATATAAGATTATGCCATGGCCTAATCCTTACGATTTGAATTTAAAATCTCCTATTATCCAAAGTGAATATTCTAGAATATGACTATTATTTTGCTACCCCACATGTCAAAAATCTCATGGTGTGTATAAAATTTGTATTTGAGAATATAATCCTGGATTATTTAAAATCAATCAATTCATATCACAAATAATTTAAAATCAAATAATTTCAATAACATTTAGATGAGTCTTAGTATTAAAATAGTCTAAATTGTATTAGCATTTTCATCTCTATTTTTCTTTTTTTCAATCTTTCATATTAACAATAAGATTTGAACACTACTCAATAAGTTCATGGTCTTCCTTCTTGTAAGATTTGGCTATGAAGCCACACAAAATACAAATGGCTAAAGGAAAAGCTTAGAATGGTGAAACTATATTTTATTCAATCGAAATGTAAAGGATACAAGAATGAGAAATTACAATGTGAACTATATGTAGGTGTATATAGGCTATACCACCCAATAGACTAAAAGCATAATGAATTTGAGATAATTTACAAGAATTCCTTAAGTAACTTAACCTAGTGTGAAAAGGACCTATGTGGAGAGAATTATCAAGGAAATTGAGTAGTTAAGTAATATAACTCATTCACACTAACACCCCCATTTAGTGTAACTTAAAGAGGAAAAACAAGAAAACCATTCAAATATAGATCCTAAGAACAAGGACTATTAGGGTTATCCTTGTACAAAGAAATGTCTTGCACCCCTAATAGAGCTTGAAGAAAATGCATGGGGATCTAGATGTGTTTGGCTAACTGATGATGGATCAGATTCTTTGTATCTAGATGACACTTTGGTTGTCATAGTATATGATTGATGACTTCTAAAAAGTGATGCCAAGTTCAATGATGAAAATATAAATCCAAATAGCCTCAATGATGATACTTAGATCCCCTCCTTACTTAGCCTTAATAAAAGAGACCAATGGCATGCTATTTCTTTCTCTATAAAAAATATGCTAAAAATCAAAGTGAAAAATATAGCTAGATGTGGACTTGCAATAATCAAAAGTTTCTATCCCAATCAATTTCCATGTATCAAATTAATTTTGAAATTGTGCCTATTAAATAATGAATCTTTTAATTGCAAGTTTTCTATATATACTTCCAAAATCATTTGACCACCTTCTAGTGAACCTCATGTGGCTTTGTTATAAATTGTGAATCCATGCTAAGGCTTTGTTATAAATTGTGAATCCATGCTAACTATAAAGGAAGTATCAGGGTGAGTATAACTAAATTTAATGATACAAAAGTGGCATCAACAAGTGGTGTGGAACACTTTGCCTTAAACTTGACTCCAAACTTGAAGGGATTTTGTGCAAGATTAAAATTAAAATTTATAAAATGACATAAAATATCAAGATCATATTTTAGCAATGTATGAAAGATCATAAAAAATGTCTAAGTTTTCTTGATCCCAAAAGCTAGTCTAAGATTCCCAAGTCAATCATGGAAAACCAATCATGTAAATCAATCTTGACTTTGGTTATAGTGGATGAGATGCTCCTTGTGACAATCAAAAACATCAACATAGAGAGCCAGGAAAATAAGAGCAGCATCCTATCTCAATATGTATAAATTTGGATTTAAATAGCATATGGAGAACCTAACTAAGAGAAGAAAGGAGTCCATATCAACATACCAAGCCTGCAGGGCTTGTTTAAGTCTATAGAAATAATTCCTTAATCTAAAAACCAATGAATAATTCTAAATGAATTGTTGTGGATATTCCATGTAAATATCAACATGTAGATCCCTAGAAAGAAATGCACTTTCATCCATATGATGTGCAACCCAACCATGAGTTGCAACAAGAACAAGAGTTAGGGAAATGGAATTCATCTTGCCAATGATAGAAAAGGTCTCAGTGTATTCAACATGAGAAACATGTGAAAAACCTTTGGCCACAAACTATGATTTGAACTTGTCAATTGACCATCCATTATGAATTTTGTTTGATATATCCACTTACACTAAACTATTTTTCTTCCCTTAGGAAGTGGAATAAGCTCTCATGTGTTGTTCCTAATCAAATATTTGCTTTTCTTCCATGGATTTAAATCTAACTCAATAATCTACCTAATGATTAACAAAATCCTTGTGGATATTAGGTTGTGGTACTATAGTAATGTGGAATATCCTAGTGTTGTGATTGAGTCCTTTGAGTGTTTAAGGATATCCAACAAGAATACATTAAAAAACAAGCATCTAATAAGCCCAATGACACATATAAGAAGGAGATGGATGAGGAGAATCATCATCCTTTGAATGTAAACTTGGTAAAAGGGTGGGTAAATTCTCATGATCAAAATTTATGAGTAGGAATTGGAGGAAAACCATCAATGTTGAATTATCATCTAAATCTTCTATAGATGAAGGAATAATTTTAGAGGATAATTTGCGAGAGATTTACTCAAATTGAACACTTAACTCAATGAAGACCTCATGTGGCTTGGGATATAAAAGATTATATCCATTGACAACATCAAGGTATCTAATAAAGGCATAGGGTTGACTATAAGATTCCAAAGACCAATGCTTCTCTAAAGGAATGTGTGTCCATGTAGCTATGCTAAAGACTCTAAAGTGTCACACAATAGCTTTATTTTTTCAATACAGTTTAAATGAAGTGATTTCATTCAATTCCTTATAATAAACCCTATTTTGGATATGAGAATCATAAATGATAGTTTTAGCTTAATATTATAGTGCAAGGGAGTGAGCATGGTTCATTTAGCTAGCCATCTCTTTTAGGGACTATTTCTCCTCTGTAATTCCATTCGACTAAGGTGTGTAGGTGATAGTACACACTTAGAAATATCAACCCCTTTAAAAGTACAAAATTGTTCAAACTATTTATTTATATATTATTTACCATTATTAGTGCTAATAATCTTGATGTACTTTCTAAATTATTTATTGGCACAAACCTTGAACTCTTGAAACCTATCAAAGAATTCACCTTTCTTCCAAAGGAAGAAGACCTATGTGTATTTGGAATAGTTTTTAATGAAGGTGAGAAAATAGAAAGCCAAGTCATTTTGAACTAGCTTAAGGACTTTTCAAGCCCTTCAATCTTTTTTGTTAAAATTTTCCTTAGGATTCTTTCTCAAGGAACAACATAACAAACACCATCAAAAAATTGATTTGACAAAGAATTGTGACCATGTATTTTGTGTTGAGCTACTAAATTTATGAGTAATTGAGATGCCTAAATTACTCACATGCCATTTTTTCATAGAAAATAGCAAGCCAAGTCATTTTGAACTAGATCAAGGACTTTTGAATCCCTCCAATCTTGTTTTTGTCAAAATTTTCCTTAGGATGCTTTCCCAAGGAACAACATAAACAAACACCATCAAAAAAATGATTTGAAAAAAGTCTTGTGGCCATGTATTTTGTGTTGAGCTACTAAATTTATGAGCGGTTGAGATGTCTAAATTACTCATGTCATTTTTTCATAGAATCTAAATGGATGAGCAAAGATGTAGTGGGGACATTAGGTAATCGTGATACACCTAAAAATGGTCACATCACATATCGGTAATTAATTAAATATTTTAAATATTTAATTAAATTTTTGAATTCAATCTACGATAAATAAATAAACTATATTTATTTATATTGTTCATTCTTTCATTTCGATTAAATAAAAAAGTTTATTTAATCATCTTTTCTTATTCATTTCTTAATTAATTAAAATAAACATTACGATTTATTTATATTAATTATCATTTAATCTTGGCTTGGATATTTTATTCAAATAAAGATTAAATATTTCTCTCAAAATATATTCTTTCTAATATCCATTTGTAATTAAATATTCTAAATATTTAATTCCTCTAAAGTCCTTTCACAATTAAATGTTTTAAATATTTAATTAAATTCTTCTAAAGTCACATCATAATTAAATATTCCAAAATATTTAATTAAATCTTCTATAGTTCTAAAACCAAAAATCAAACTCACATAAATGAAATTAAATAAATTTATTTATTTAATTAATTTGCATTATCTTCAACAACCATGAAACAAACTGCCAAAACAAAAAATTAAATTCCTCTGTTCCTGTGCAAGCTTGTTCCCGTGGGTTGAAGACAAGCTTCCATTCTTCTCTCCAACCTCCCAACCTCTTCCATCTTCCTCTCAACCTCTCCATATTTCACCATTCAAACTTACCAGACAACCTCACAGCCGTTGATCTTTGCCAGCTAGGATTTTGCCTGCAAAAAACTATAAATAGGACTGCCGAGTCTTTGCAATCATAGAGAAGCTTTCAATAGATAAACTATAGCCAAATTGAAAATAGCATAAGCCTTTTAGCATTCCCATTTCATAGCATAGCATAAGATCATAGCATATCATGGCCAATCATCCACATAGTTTAGTTTCAATTTACAGCCCCTGTGCATATCCGTCAGCATTTTCACCTCCACCAACATATAGGATAGAGAAGCTTTATCACTTTGCATACTCATTCTGCAGATTGCCATTTGGAGAAGCCAAGCTTACACAATCTGAGAGCAACAGCTTCAAAAGAATCACTGGAGATAGAGAAAATGGAACAGCTCTGAAGAATTCTTGTTTATTTAATTTCATTTCAATTTCTTCAGTTTAATGTTTCATTATTGTGTTTTTGTTATTTCATTTTGATACTAACATTCTAACAACACATTTTTGGCGCCCACCGTGGGGCTCTTACCCCCAATTCTCACATCTTTTTGCAGGTTTTTCTGACAGGTTACGGTCAAAAATAGCGAATTAGCGCAAGAAACACGCTTCAGCCATATTCATACCCAGTTTAGCGCCCTTGAAGATTATTGTAGCGCCCTTGAGGAATCCTGCAGCACTCGTGAGACATCCTACAGCGCCCATAATCAATCCTGCAACACCCATAATCAATCCTGCAGTGCCCGTGAGGAATCTTGCAGTGCCCATGAGGTCTGTTATAGTGCAATTTTTGAAAAGGTTGCGTTTGTAATCTATAACTTTAAAATATAGCTTGACTGAATCCGACGCGACCACGAACAGTAACAAACTTTAATAAGAATGAACCAATCCTAGGGTAGTCACATAAATGGAATGAACCAATCCTAGGGTAGTCACATAAAATGAAGCAATCCTAGGGTAGACACTTCATTATTTCATTTTGGGACTAAAATGAACTAATTGTTTGTGTGAAGCAACATCTTCACTTAGCATAGCAAATTTTTTTATTTTGGGCTTAAAATGAAATCTTTGTTTGCTTTGCTTAAACGGTGATAGGCCTATGCTCTCCCCTTAACTGGGTGATCAAAATGCCAAACTCATCTATTTCATTTCATGCAATTTCCAGTTTATATAATACCTTTAGAGAGCCCGCCTGTGGGAAAAGTACTCACCCAAGAGGAACGACTCAAGTGGGTTCAAGCCAAAGCCGTGCTATTCCACCCACTATAAAATTTAAAGCAAATTTGGGAAACCCTCTTTGACTGTAGGTGCAAGATAACCATCCCCAAAGCCTTTGTTCTAAAGGTAGGGAGGTCTCGAGGGAGTTTATTATTTCGCACCGAACGGAAACCCTTACTACTGAACTTAGTGTAGTATCCAACTGAAGTCGGTTCCGAACATCATAATAATCTCAAGCAGGGGAGGGAAGAATCTACCCCAAGACACTCACCATATAACTGACAAGGACCGCTTGCTCGTGGATCCGTATCCACTACACCGAGTCACTGCGCCTAGAAAAGACAAAACGACTCTTTCGGGTGATACAGTGGAGTCGACGTGAGTTCTAAGATGTGGGCTGTTGATTACTATGATGACCTACTTGAGAACTAAGAGTGAGTCTGTTTGAAGTGCTTGTCATGTGTAAAACCCGTTAAAACAATTTTTGAAAAACATTTTGATCATACACTTGATGTTTAGCATAGGACTTAAAACAACTATTATACAAACTTGTTTGATGTGTTTTCAAACATTAATTTAAAGATCATCCAAAACTCACAATTACATTGATTATTCTCATGTTAAGAGATTGGAAATCCACAACCTTTGTTAAGCAATCCATTCTCAAACGAATCAAAAATCTAAAGAAACCACTTAGCTACAAGAAACTATTGAAGAAAAGACGATTCTTGTACCAAAGTCGAAAGGTTTTACTTAAACATAGAACCTTTATCCATCGATATCATGATTGTGTTAGAGGTTTCACTGATGATTATGTTGTAGAACCATTATACTCACAAGCTTTCTTTCAAAGAAGATCCCTTTCTCAAAGGCACAACCACAGTCAACGTATTCATTCTTCTTATCTACCACAACCCTCAATTGAATATCCCACTCATCCCAGCCAAATCATTCACTAATCTTGAAAACAAACTAGGCTATTTAATACACTTATCATTTTTCGAGACTAGGATCAAATCTCAAAAAAAGTGCATCTTTTCAAACAAGTTTTTGATTATTGATTCAACTTCCCCAACAGGATTCTGATATCCTTTCATCTTGGAAGCCACAATCAAGAGTTAGAAACGTCATTTGATCATATCATAAGATTTTCATCTTATCAGATCAAGACATCATCATTTTTGCACTTATAAACCTGTGATCTAAGTCTAGAAGAACATTTCAAAAGCATATGCCTGTTGTCCACTTTACAACATGGGTGATAGGGAAGAAAATCCTTTTCATAGGTTTCATACTGGGAATAATTCAAATGATGAAATAACCAATGAAATGATTCAAGAAGTTGAACAGGATCCACAGTTTCACCAAATTTTGGACAAGATGTTAGAGCGAGATAAAGAAGGCTACTTTCTTTTCTTAGCAAACCAAGGTACCAAATTTCCCTCTAACTACAATATGGAGAAAATTAAGGAAGATCCTGAAAAGACTAAAACTCCATTAAATGATCTTAGTAGTCTTCCCCAACAAACAAGAGCACTCCAAAGGCAAATCAAGGAAATACAAGGGGGCACAACTACGAAGTCCTTTGACGGAAATATGAATGTAACCTCTTCTCCTCCAAAAGCAACATCATCCAAATTCAATGTTTTTGAATTTTTGCAAAGGTTACATAAGAAGCCCAAATCTAAGCCATCAAATAAAATTGACCAATCCTGTCATGTCATGCATTTATCTTCATCCCCCATAATTCCAAATGAACCTCACGATTCTTTCACTCAAGATAACGATTCCATTCAATCACCTTCTTCTATCATATCCTTTACATCCAATGATTCATTTCAATCTACACATCTCGATCAAAACATTCTACAAACCCTTCCTATCTTTGATCAAGATCCCATCTCTCAAGAACCATATGATGATCCCCTCCTTTCATTATTCACCCATGATAATCCTCTTCCATCTCAAGAACAAAATGTTCTTCCAAGTTCTTCTTCACATCATCTAATCAATCCATACCATCCCATGATTCTATTGCATTACAAGAGCATGATATTTCTTCCATCCTATCTAATGATGTCTTACCAATTGATGATCAAGATATGATTTCTACAAAATTTCATGATTCCCTTCCTCATCAAGATCAATATAATCTTCCATTCAAGGATACACTTTCATCCCATGAAGATGATTATCCTTCTCATGATCAAGATATTCCTTTCATACCGTTTCATAATCCTTTTCCAAGTCCAGATCAAAACACCCCATCATCCCCATGTCAAGAGCCTATTACACTGGTCTGCTATCCATGAACCCACACCCTGCAAATTGGGATCCTCCAAATTTTATCCATTCTCGGTTTACTTCCAAACCATCCTCTCATCCATATCATATCCTCCTAAAATGCACCCACATCTTTGTTTCACAAACAATACATATCCCATTGATAAACAAATGTGTTAAATTATGAATTACAAAGGAAAGGATTAGGCCTTCATGAGCAAGGTATCCTAGAACCCCCTTCTGCTCAAAGAAACCCAGGTCACCGCTGCCTTGGTTATACACCTAAGGTCCTAGTCCATCAAATTCTCCATCCATCCTAGGTCCTTATCCTAGTCCATCAAAAACTCCATCTATCCTAGGTCCTTATCCTAGTTCATCAAACCTTCCATCTATCCTTGGTCCTTATCATCCCAACCCTAGCTCATCAACCCTTCCATCCATATTAGGGTCCCACATTTCTCCATCTCCTATTTCTCAAGAACAACAAAGACACACATCCTTGATCCACTTTCAAAATTCTTCCTTCATTAACTCATCCATCATACCTCCATATCATTCACCTCAATCCACCCCTCCCATTGCTCTTGGAAGCAATTTGGGTGCCAAATATCAAAAGATTCTATATCAAAATCCACATGTATCAAAGGATCAACATGTCTCCTCAAAGAGACATGCAAAAATAAAAGAAAGTTTGATCCAAAATCAAAAGAAAAATCTAAAAGGCCACAAAGGCCCATCAAAGAAAAAAGGCAATTTTCAAAGACCACAAAGGTCCATAAATCAAAAAGAAAAATTTCAAAGGCCACAAAGGTCCACAAAGCAAAACTCAAAGTCAAAAGTCATGTGGATTCCTAAAAGTCTCATAGAAGCAATAAAATCAAAATTGGCATCCAAATTTGCTAATCCAAAAGCTTCCTCCAATTTTCCATCTAATAACTTATCACCTTCCAAATCCATTTTTCCTTCATCACTCCACCGCCCTTCAAGGTGTGTGCCAATGTTGATCTTTCCAACCTTTCCATCTATCCATCAATAGGCCTTCCAACCTCCTATCCATTATCCAACATTCATACCCCATCATTCTCCTTTAATCCAAACTTTTGCATAAGTCCTTAGATTCTTCCATCATATCATTAATCTGCCAACATTTAGGATTCTAATTCCCATTTCCATGGTTTATTAGAGGGATATTTGGTTGTGAAACTTGATGCTTAAGTCCTTCCTCCATCTCCCTATCATCCATATCCTATCTTCCATATTCCTCTTGCACTCTACACTTAGGGACAAGTTCCATCCATCTTATCATTCATGGTCATTATCCTTTCTATGCCCATTCCATACATTTCCACCTTTGATCTTGACAAGGTTAAGGATCTTCTTGAACATCATATATCTTATCCATATCTTTCATACCATATCTTTCATCTATCCATATCTATCATTTGTACATATCTATCATATCCATATCATACAATGGGAATCCTTGTGTTTCATCATGGCTTGATGAAATTTGTACATATCCATAATATTTAGGTTGTGTTTACACTGGGGGAAAAAACACAGACTAAACAAGAGAGGGGCAACGAGCTTTTAGAACATCACAAACGGACAAATGACAGTTTGACAAAATGCAACATACATTGACGCATCAAATCAACCACAACACCAAAACGATCACTCAATGCCAATGAAATCAAACAACATGGTCAAAAACAACGTTAATCAAAACACAAACATCAATGTTGATAACCAAGTTGGATGATCTTAATCTGAATAATGTTTGGAATACTTTTTAGGCAAATTTTGAATTGTT
The DNA here is from genome assembly GCA_007258455.2 of Sequoia sempervirens. Taxonomy (NCBI): domain Eukaryota; kingdom Viridiplantae; phylum Streptophyta; class Pinopsida; order Cupressales; family Cupressaceae; genus Sequoia; species Sequoia sempervirens. Next base: position 12,166 of record VDFB02235669.1, read on the forward strand.
GGTTGATTTTCTATCATATCTCCTCGAGTAATTCGCTGGATGATGTACTAAACTAGAAAAGCAAGGAAGGAGCATGATTTTTCTTTGTCTCCAAGGTTTGTGAGAAATCATTAGTACTATGCAAATTGGTCGTGACGACATGCTCTAATTAAGTATCATTGATGACATTTCAAATTTGCATAAGAAACGGGTTAATCCTTGTCCGCTTATGCAAGCGATACTGTGTCATCTCCGCTCAATTATACCAGATGTCAGATATCTTGCTATATCAAAATCATAGAAAGCAATACTCTGCCAATACCGGTGCTAACACATACCTTTGATGCTTGTATTAACTTTTCAACATTTCAATGCTCAATGATTACACATAAAAGCACAATAAGCTCTCAATGGCAATATTACCTGATAACCCGCATGATCAAAGATAGATTGCATTCATGTTAGAATCAGATTTTGACATTTATAGATTTTCCCAAAAGCTGGCAAAGTATACAATGTCTCAATAAAAAAAAATCACAGCTGATCACATGAAAACACTATGAGGTGCTACCCCAGATGTTGTTGGTCTCACACCACCAGCTCCTACATCAGAAGATTAGACCATTATTCAAATCAAAATGGATCATCAAATCAATCAAATCAATCCAATCGGAATACATCATTTGACTATTTGTTTTCAACAACTTTGAAAGCACATTTATCAAACTACGATTTGTCTTTCAACAACCTTGAAAGCAAATTTATCAAATCTATTGTTTGTTTTCAACAACTTTGGAAGCAAACTTATCAATCGAAACTTATCAAATCAAATCAACAACTATTTGTTTTTCAAAATCATGAAAGCAAATATATCAATTCCTGTTTGTTTTTAACAACCTTAGAAGCAAACTTATCAACAACTATTTGTTTTTCATCATCATGAAAGCAAATATATCAATTCTTGTTTGTTTTAAATAACCTTAAAAGCAAACTTATCAACCTATTTGTTTTTCATTAACTTGAAAGCAAACCTTATCAAAACTTCATGTTTGTTTTAACAACTTTAGAAGAAAACTTATCAAACTATTTGTTTTTCATCATCATGGAAAACAAATTTATCAAATCCCGTTTGTTTTTAACAACTTTAGAAGCAAACTTATCAAATCATTTGTTCTTCATCATCATGAAAAGCAAATTTATCAAAATCATGTTTGTTTTTAACAACCTTAGAAGCAAACCTATCAACAACTATTTGTTCTTAACAACTTTAAAAGCAAATTTCTCAGCTACTATTTGTTTTCCAACGACCTTGGGAACAAATTTATTAGACAAACATCATCAAATCAGGGCATCACAATCAATACAAAATTGGGGCATTTCATACATTTTATCACAACAGGGGCAATTCAGTCATCAATTTTTCATCTCACATCTTTTCAAATCATTTTCTTCATATCATAATTTTCAAACGATGAATCGACATCTAAAAAATCATAAAAATTCAAAAAAAAAAAAAATCACAAAAATCAAAATCTTATCGATTCATCGTTTGAGGGGGCATATACCTATTAACATTCGACAATCAACATCTGAGGCAAATTTTTCAAAATTCTTTGAACTAATGCGTGAAAACACATCACTTCAAAGAGGGGCAAAATGTATACACCTAAAAATGGTCACATCACATAGTCTGGTAATTAATTAAATATTTTTAATATTTAATTAAATTTCTAAATTCGATCTACGTATAAATAAATTTAAATAATTTATTTATATTGTTCATTCTTTCATTTCGATTAAATAAATAAGTTTATTTAATCACTTTTCTTATCTATTTCTTAATTAATTAAATAAACATTACGATTTATTTATATTAATTATCAATAATCTTGGCTTGGATATTTTATTTAAATAAAGATTAAATATTTCTCTCTTTTAAAATATATTCTTCTAATATCCATTCGTAATTAAATATTCTAAATATTTAATTCCTCTAAAGTCCATTCGCAATTAAATATTTTAATTCTTCTAAAGTCTATTTGCAAATTAAATATTCTAAATATTTAATTAAATCTTCTATAGTTCTAAAATCAAAAATCAAACTCACATAAATGAAATTAAATAAATTTATTTATTTAATTAATTTGCATTATCTTCAACAACCATGAAACAAACTGCCAAAACAGAAAAATTAAATTTCCTCTGTTCCTGTGCAAGCTTGTTCCCGTGGGTTGAAGACATGCATCCATTCTTCTCTCCAACCTCTTAACCTCTTCCATCTTCCTCTCAACCTCTCCATCTCTCACCATTCAAACTTACCAGACAACCTCACAACCATTGATCCTTGCCAGCCAGGATTTTGCCTGCAAAAAAACTATAAATAGGACTGCCGGGTCTTTGCAATCATATAGAAGCTTTCAATAGATAAACTATAGCCAAATTGCAAATAGCATAAGCCTTTTAGCATTCTCATTTCATAGCATAGCATAAGATCATAGCATATCATGGCCAATCATCCACATAGTTTAGTTTCAATTTACAACCCTTGTGCATAATCCACCGCCCCTATGCATATCTGTCAGCATTTTCACCTCCACCAACATATAGGATAGAGAAGCTTTATCACTTTGCATACTCATTCTGCAGATTGCCATTTGGAGAAGCCAAGCTTACACAATCTAAGAGCAGCAGCTTCAAAAGAATCACTGGAGATAGAGAAAATGGAACGGCTCTGAAGAATTCTTGTTTATTTAATTTCATTTCAATTTCTTCAGTTTAATGTTTCATTATTGTGTTTTTGTTATTTCATTTTGATACTAACATTCTAACAACACAAAAGTGTAAAAATAAGAGAAAGAATAAAGTTGAGAGTGATGGTCATCTTTTCCCACTATGAGAAGAGAACCTTATTCAAGATCCTTAATAGAAATTGAATCTAGAGTGAACTTGGCCTTCATACCATTCCTCGGAGATGAGTGATTTGGTAATTGGAGAAGATTAGTTAACAATCTAGGCACACAAAGAACATCCTCAAATATACTAGTACTAGCATTGATTGATCCCTTCCTAATGAAATCTATTAGAGTATCATCCCCAATGAGATATGAGGCATGTAATAATTCTCTAATGAAGAAAATTGTACTTTATCAATACGCATATGGTGCAAATTACTTGATTCAAGAATCCACTAACTAGAAGAACCTACTAAAGTGACAAGAGCAATGACTTTTCCTTTACCTAATTTATAAAAAGGAGTGGATGATTGTTGAGTAATAAAGGATGGTAAATCACGTATTGGCTTAGATATCTAGTTCCCATGACATAAATATTCATTATGACCAACCTTCCTACAATAGCTACAAATTGCACTTTAATTTTTCTAAGAATTCCTCTTGGATAAGTGGGATTTAGATTTTTATTTTGAGGTAGATGAGGATTGTGCTTTATCTAAGTGTGGCTTTTTCTTAGACCATTTATGTTTCTTGTCAAGATGACCTAGCCCCTTTTTTCCCTTAGGTTGACTAGCTAATAGATTTTGAGACTAAGATGCCTATAAGAATCATATAAATAATCTTATGTTGATGATCATTAACATCTCATAAAATTATGCCAATGAAGGCATATTATATTCTTTACCCATAATCATTATGTAATTGTGAAAGCTAGAAACAAAAGTTGTAATTTAGGGACCAAGTTTATTCAGCACATCATAGATTAATTGTATGTCATTTTTATCAATATCACATGCTTTATATTATGTTGTAAGGTCATTGAACTTTGTGAGGTAATCTTATAAATTTTCAATGTATTTTAGATCAAGACTCATTAATTAGTGTTGATCTAATAGCCCCTAAATTCAATACTTTTTCCATAAAGAGTTTTAATTTTCTCCCCAATATCATGTAAATTTGTATATGCTTCAATATGAAACATAAGATTAGGGGAAATAAATATGTGAATGCATCCACATGATTCAATACGTTCAAGAATCAATTATATCCAATCCTCATTATCTTTGGTTTCATCAATCCTTTCTCAACATATAGAATATAACCTTGTTGCATTAAGGTGTTTCATGCATTTTTAAGCCATGTTGAATAATTATATGAAGTTATCAATGGAAACTTAAAGTCATTTGTAAGAGAAAAGTAGAGAACATGTAGAAATAAATTCACAAGCACAAAACACACCAAGAGACCCCCTGAATTCACTAAATCAAATAAATCCCCAAGAAACTATGATTCTGACACTCTATATACTTATATAGTTATATATTGTATAATTTCTGAAAAAAGGCCTTATTCTAAAAGTATATTTGTTTATTACAATGAGTACAATAAAATAGCACCACTATGAAGTACACAACTAATTATTGACTTTTCAAAAAAAAAAAAAAAACACATGAAAAGGAGCATGTATGAAACTAAATGTGGCCTTAAAAGTTTTTAAAATGAGAACTACGTAGCTATATCTATAAAACATATCAATTCTAGAAAATTTGTGCATCAAAATTAGGAATTATCTACACTCGTGTAAATATAAATAAAAAATAGCCCAAATAAAAAATTCTCATAAAAAGGTCATGAGCCTAATTTATGGCCATCTAAAGTTGGACTACAAATTTTAAACTACTAATAGAGAGGGAATCAAACTATTTGAACAAGGCTTGTTGACATCAAGATGATTCATCAGCAAAGTATTTTAAGATTCACCAAAATATTCTCTTGAATTAGAATATTCTAAAACTAACCTTCATTTGCATGAAAAATTTTATTATACACTAAAATCATCATCAATAACAAGGAAACCACTCCAAAATTGGTGCAAAACTACTTTAAGTGTGATCAACTATTTCAAGGGAATATTCTTTAAAAATATTTTAAAGTGATAGATAGGTGCATGTTTGGTTGCACAACCACAAAGGTGGTGGTCATCTATTAGTGGCACTGTAGAGAGGGTTGGTGGCACAATGGTGGTGCATGGAGTGTAGGTGGTATTAGTTAAGCAACATCACCACTACAATGCCTTGATATGCTATGTGCAAAAAAAAAAAAAAAAACTGATGATTTTGTATATAATATGGAAAATCATATGGCTTGGGCCATAAAAATATCTCAAAGCAACTTTTCCTAAATTGAAAAAATCTTTGAAAATGGGGGTTATTAGGCCTTCTAGATGTAATGGTAGGGTATATTTCACCTCAAAAAGCCCAAAAAATGAGTAGCACATTGGATCTAATAGAAAAAATATGATCTTTAAACTCTCATAGATTTGGCCTCTAAGGTACAAATAGGACAAAATGAAAAGCAAATCTAACTTCTTGAGTACTCTAAACTCAATGTTGACCTTATATTTTCTCCAAGAAACTCAAATAATGCACTTATAACTAACAAGTTAGAAAATGAATCTCTCTAGAATCTTATATTTCTTTCACACCTTTTTAATTCTCTAAATCATCTTAGTATGCAAGATAAGAGCATACTCAATACTTCAAGAAAAGAAAAAAAATCCACTCATAAATTTATTAAAAAAATACTAATCCAAAACTCACAACCATTCTAATACCATGTAAGATTTGGTTGTGAAGCCACCTAAAATGCAAATAACTCAAAGAAAGTAAAATATAGGATACCAAAATGATAAAATAAACTAATGAGTATTTTCAATGTAAACTATAGGTGAATATATATATATATATATATATATATATAGAGAGAGAGAGAGAGGATATACCACCCATGAGACTAAAAATATATGACCAATGTGACATAATGCATAAAAAGTCACTAAGTCAACATCAGAAATCATTTGGACAATGTTAAACTTCACATTCTCCAGAATCACAAGAGTTGTTTTGCTATAGACAACTTCATAGGTTGTTCAAATTCAGATTGTAATCTTTGATGTTTTGGTTATTGATGTTGTCATGTCTTGTCTTGTTTTGTTGTTGGCAGCTAGTCATGAGTGTTGCCTTGTGTAGTCTCAACTCTTTCTAAACATGTTTTGTTGTTTGACAGTTGTTCATATATATTCTTGACAGGCCTTTGGCTGTCCTTATTCTTTGCAACTTTTACATTGCTCAATATAAAAATAACTTAGCATAATATTAAAAGGATCTAAGTAGAGAACTAGCTAGAAAATAGATTAATTAGAAAACATGCCTAATTCACACTAACACCTCTATCTAAAACAAGCCCCTAAAAGTATTTTTGGTACCAGCAAAAATTTACATGCAAATACAAGTGCAAGCAAACAAATCCCACAATTCAAGATTAAAAAAAAAACCACACCAATTAGAGTAGGGCACATGGACAATCTTATCCTAGAACCAATTAGAATGCACAAATCCTTCCCATACAACATAAATCTCAAAAGAGCTTACTCACAGTCTCTTAATCTCTATTCAAATACCACATTTCAATTTCTGGTCAAGTATGTCACAATATATCAACCAGTCAATAGATCAACGTCTATGTCACATCAAACACTAAATAAACCCCTTGTTCATTTTCAACTATGTCATTTCTCAATCTCAATTTACTTAGGGTCGGTCTTTTATTCCAATATCAACTCGGTAGATCAAATCCTTAGTTTAATTACAAGTAAATTTTAAATCTTGTAGGGTGTATATATTTTCCCTACACTCATCCATGCAAGCCACAAAACTTTATGGTATTTGTTCATATATTTTGTGCCAATACTGCAGTTTGGTCTTCTTGGCGCTCGTCCCTCTCACCTCGGATTTGTTTCTTCACATCTACCCTTATTCTTCCGGTTGAGGTTTTTCTCTTTCTCAGTCATCTCCGGCTTATTGTTCGTCTTTGGCTGTGCGTTTTCTCTGTACGGGGCTGCATGCTTATAGCCTTTCACGTATGTAACGGGTTCTGCACGGTACATTGTGTCTTCTGACTTCTGTCTTTGTGTTATTGGAATAAGATCTTTTATGTGTGGATCTTATGTAATAAAAGATACTTTTCTTTTTTCATAAAACTCATTTTACCTAAAGACAACGCATACAAGAACTGCCTGAAATGTATCTTTGCTCTCTATCTAACCTGCTCGATAGAAGCATAGCAACCTCCTAACGAAGGAAAGAAAGCTATTGATAAGAAATAATTGACGAAAGATATATATTAACACTATTCCATGCTCAATAAGGTCAAGTCTTGTTTATTAAAGTTATATACAGTTGAAGATAGCGCAACTGTAGAATTCAAACCATACAGCGAATCAAAATTTTTTTTAATGGGTTTTTTTCGCTCACGAGTTAAGTGCTTATAACTAAGGTTTTGGCTTATGGGCAATTCGATCGAGTGCGGGGGCATTGGATATGCGCGTGGAGGTCAAAAAGTCACCTTTTAAAGGTGTCGTCCGTTTGCCGCCACCTAATGTCCCAATATCCGCCTGCTATAATTTCAATCAATTATAGCTGTTTTAGCACTTAAAATCCACTCAAATCATTCACTTTAGCACTTAATGAGCAGCTATTGGTGTTTTTGTAATTAGTTATTCAATAAAATAAAGTTTTTTAATGGATCAAAGTGAATTTTTTTTTGGGGGGTTAAGTGAGCATGGAGGTGGCGGTAATTCAATGGGGGGTGGTAACTAGGTCCTTTCCCCTATTACTACTAGATGTAGGAGTCTTTACGATTAATTGCCATTTTAGTCATTAGTACATGACATTTAGCGTTTCATTACCACCAAAGATATATCAATTAAGTGATTGTAATAAGTGTTAAACGATAATTATAGCATTGTATTG
>VDFB02235672.1:0-24745 GCA_007258455.2 Sequoia sempervirens
CTAGTTGTCTGCATGGTGAGAAATCCCAAAAATTGAAATACATACGCTAGTTGGTATGCACTCACAAACATGCAAAAAGGTGGCTATGGGGAAAATTCATGCCTCTAGTTGGGCTTCTTGCTCAACCATGCCAAAGCTATACCCATTCTATAATTTTAACAAGGCACAAAAAAGACAAAGAAAATGCAAGTGTTGGTTTTAAAATAGGATGGCACCATAGACATGCAAGTTGTGTTATGCAAGGTGACAAAAAAAATAAGACAACTCCATAGGCATGCAAGTTGTGTTATGCAAGGTGGTTAAATGATAATGCAATATGAAAATGTTATGTGTAATATGTTCAAAGGAGTCTTGTTCAGTTTATGCAAGGTCGGTCACTTAGGGAACATCGTGTCTAATGTCTCCATAAGAGGACGAATCAAAGAGTAGGGGTGTGCACAAGAAGTTGAGTCCACTTTTTGGTCAAAAAGTGGAAGTGTTTTCCCCAATTTTCAGTATTTGACACATTTGACATTAAACTTTGAAGCACTTAGAGATGAAATCTTTAAAAAGGTCACTAATCATAAAATGTAGTGCTTGGAGTCTAGTTTCCAAATATGTAATTTATTTCAATACCCAGATTGTACAAATTGAGTTTCAATAGGCATTTCAAAAAACCACTGTTTAAAAGTCATTTTTTTGTACCATACCATGCACGTGTACGACATCCATATTTTGACTTAAATTATCTTATTTTTCTAAATCCTTTTGGGAAAAGTTTTATGACTCACTAAACCTTGCTCTTGATATTTTTTTGTAATTTTTTATTGAATATTTTTTTTTTTGTTAATTTTTTATTAAGCAGATTTGTCGTTTTGAAAAATCGTCATGTACGACATGCATAAGATGACCTAAACTTATCATTTTTTATTTTTATTTTTAAAATTGAAAAGAATTGTCTGAAGTTTTCTCTCGTGCAATCTGTTTGTCAAAATGTTATGTTGATCAAAAGTTATTAAAATAGTAAAAAAATGCGATATTTAAAGCTTTATGGACCAATTTTATTAGAAATTAATTGAAAAATAGAAAAATAATTCAATTACCAAGACAAAATTACCTTTAGAAGTCTGCATTTGTTTGATCTAAATGGGTTTTAATTTAGTTAGAAATTTTTTGAAAACCGATATGTCCAAAAGTCGATATTTTTCTTTGAAATTGTTAGGGCAGCTGTTGCAGGTCAAACCAGGTTGAAGAGCTTAGGTTCGAGACTTCAAAGCTTTTCCCGAACCAAAACCTTGGCAAAACCACCCATGATGCAAAACAAAAATTCAAAAATTAAAAAGCGGGATCGGAACTATAAAAGCGAGACCGTTTAATAATATCATGAAATCCCAATATAATCGGGGATCCCGCGTTTCTCTTTTGACCGTTGTAGGGTAATGGGATCCGTTTATAGAATGGGATCCGTTCCCTTCACAATGGCTCCATACTTGATTGATAGAGCAGGGATCGTTTATTACTAAGCGGGATCCCGTTTAATGTAGGGATCAGTTTAATTATTGACTATTGATATTGTATAATCTTGTAGAATCTTATTATTGTTAAATTTGGTTGGGCCTTGGGCAACTTTGATCACCAAATTTTAAGAACTTCTTTGATCCCCTTAAGAAATGTCATATTGGAACCCCTTAAGAAATCAAATTATGATTTAGGGTGGCCGGGACTAAAGGGGATTTACATCTAGTGAGGTCCTAGGAGAAAATGGCATGGCTCAAATGAATAAAATTTGGTGAAGTTGCCCAAGGCAACCAAATTTCATTAAGAGCCTTTAAAGAAAAAATGATGGCTTTAGGGTTTAGGTTTTAGACTTTAGAGTTTAGGGTTTAAGGTAATAGGATAGCTTAAGCGGATCTACATGCTGCAAGATCCTAGGAAACAATTACATGGCATAAGGTAATGAAATTTGGTGGAGTTGCCTAAGACAACCAAATTTCATTAAGAGCCTAAGAAAAAATGATGGCTTTAGGGTTTACGGTTTAGACTTTAGAGTTTATTATTTAATTAGCTAAAATCCCCAAATCCTAACTTTTAATCAACCATTAAGGGGATAATCATGTCACATCCATAGCTTAAAATTAAAATAATTCCAAATCACCAATCCAAACTCAAACTAATGTAACTTACTTCCACTTCATCAAATCTAAAATGAAATTAATAATCTATCCTAGCCATCAAATCAATTAGACTAATCATAGCCATTCATTTCCAACTTAGACCTTCAATCCAAATTCAAATTAGCATTCAATTATTCCCATCTACCTAATCAAGTCAACACAAGCCCTCCATCAACCCAACCACCTACATTTAATTCTCTCTTCCCTCTCAAATTCAAATTCAAAAATTCTCTCATGAAATTCTAGTCCTCGATTCCAAAAAAACCTAGTCCTCCATTCCTTTCCCCTCAACTCTATAAAATAATGACATCCCCAAATGTTTCCATATGATAAAATTTGTATGTATATGTTATCACATTAGAGAACCAAAGAGCAACTTCAACACATACATTTAGAGCCATAAAAGAATGTTATGGAACATATTATGCTTCTCTAATCTTTCATTATTTTATTTACCTTTCATTAGAAGTAGAGTATTGAGTTTGCACTTGCATTCTTGGTCTAGAATTTCTCTTCTACACTAAGTACAAAAATATAATATTGGATAGCTTAGTATATCTTTCTCTTCTAATATATATTCCCTAGTTCTCCTTATCCATATTTGAGTATCTTAGCATATGTGTAACACGACATGTTAATAATATATCTCATATAAATGTAGGGATGTGTCGCTAATGTCATCTTCAAACATATTTAACCAATAGGAGATACTATAAGGTATCTAATATAACTATACAACCTATACAGGTATGACATATGGTGACCTTTGGCTTTTTTTGATATGTCAAGGGTAGTTTTGCAAATATTAGTTTCTAGTGCTTTTGTGAGTTTTCACCACTTGTAAGTTTATTAAGCTACACTTTTGGGTTTTCAACCTAATAGGGATAAACCTAGTAGATTTTTTAGCTTTCCAGCCTAATGGAGATAAATCAAACCACACTTTTTGGTTTTTAGTTGCACCTATCAAGTTATTTGTTAGCTATTAAATTTACAAACATTCTAGGATTATAAGTCTACTATAAAATTTGATGTAAAATAGATTACACATTGAGCCCTATAATTTAATTACAACAATGAATAAATATAGCAACATTTAGTAGACATAATGAAAATCAAGCCATGATAGTAATATAGAGATAATATACAATGTTTAATATAGATAAGTTAAAGAATCATTTTACAAATATATATCTATATATTCACATCATTTTTGTTTTTTATTTAGATTTCAAATATATCCACCAATCCTCCTTATCTTACATTAACATAAACTCAAAAAACATAGTGGACATGTACACACATATAAAACTACATTAAAATAGTGTTAGATCTTACAATTTCTCAAGGCTTAAATTTCATCCTCTTAGACGATCACTCTTACTAAATCATTGGCATAAATTAGATGCACACAATGGCACATTAAAGGTTTATTCCTCATGTTGGATTCCCTATTTTATATAACTATATCTTTATTATCTAATTTAAATATATCTAAGCACAAATTTCTTTTATGTAACACATTGATAATTTCAACTCATTATAAAAACCAAATACAAATTTAAAGGGGGTACACTATATTTATAAATAAGAATTTAAATACCATCCCTATCTCCATGGTGTGTCACTTGTTCACTAAAAAGCCCTTACATAAATCATCTACTTAGGTCAATCTTATCTAGATTTTTCTTAAATATTAATATTCATAAAATATGGCACAAAGCATATTGATGCATTTCTATCCTTCCACATAAATCTATATAGTATCAAAATATAGGTAATTTTATGGTTAAATTGAATCTCTCTTAATTGCCAAATAATCCATTATGATTGAGGATGGGTGGATTATTATCTAGGATATATATGTATCTGGAAGTGTTTCCAATTGGAGTTGCTATAATTATACTTTTATGGCATTCTAGATATTCAAAATAGTTTTCATAAATCTACCAAATAGACCCATTCTTGACATTGAACCTACATAATTTTAGGTATGTCCAATGAAAGATTAGGGTCTAGGGTTCATAAATTTCAAATGCTTTAGTGTTATGGGTTTAGATTTGATAGTTTAGGGTCTAGGGTTTAGCAAAATTAGGGTGAAGTTTGGGTGGCCATTGGCATAATTTAGACTTGCAAGTTAGTGTCAATTGGAATCGATTGTACGTGTTTAGATTTATGAATTTGTTAACTAAATTTGCAAACAAACATCAAGATAAACTTTATGAATTTTAACCATTCTTTAACATATTGATTTCTAATCTAATTATAATTTAAAATTGAAACTAAAGTTTAATATATATCATTTTTTCCATACAAAGCAAATAAAATTTAAAACATTTAAGCAATGTGAATGATTTTTTGTTCGATTCAAATTTAGGGTTTTAACAAAAAATTTTGTTTCAATTCAATTTAGGGTTTCAGTTTTAAACAATTAGGGTTTTTAATGAAATTTTTTCGTTTCAATTCAAACTAGGGTTTTCAAATTCATTTTTTTTCGTTTGATTTGAATTCAGGGTTTCAAAAAGCTCGATTTGGATTTGTAAATGCGATGTTTTTATTTCATTTCGATTTCTAGGGTATTGAAATGCAATTTTTTTTGTTTTGTTTCAATTAGGGTTTTCAAAATCAATTTTTTTTGGGTTTAATCGAACAATTTAAGATTTAAAAGTTAAATTTTGTTTCTAAAACACAATTCAAGGTTTTTTTTTTTATTTTTATTAAAAAATGTTTAAGTTTCATTGCAAGTTTTCGTCTATTTTGACAATTATTGAATTCTACTATAACAATTAAAAAAATGATTAAAACGTGACATAAATTAAAAAAATACATGCTAAATTAACGTATTTCTTTTAAAATTTCAATTCAAACTAAAAAAATGCAAAGAAATGGTGTTTAGGTGGGGTACCTGTAGCTAGTCGTGGGGTCGCGGTCGCCAACAATCACTCGGGTTCCCATTCGCAGAAGTGAAAACTGTTATTTTTTTTTTAAAAAAATAACAGTATAAGCGGGACAGAACATACAACTCGAGATCAGTTATTTATAATCCGGGATCCCGGTATTTTACAAATGGGATCCGTTCAATAAATTAGGATCCCATTAGGTCCCACATTGTGGTTCGAAAGTCCAACTTGAGAAGCTTGAGGATCTATTTGGTCTCGAGGGCTGGGATCAGAACATGTAAGGATCCAGTTTATTAATCGAGGACCCCATTTTGTTCGATGTCGATTTTAATTTTTTGGCTAAGGCATAAAACTTCCACGTTTAGTGGACTCCCAACTTTGTGCACTTACCCCTTAGTATATTCACAACTTAGGGATGCAATGTGTCGCATTAAACCACTAAGAGGAATACAATATGCTAAGAAAGATCACACTTATGAAGGACATAACACCCAATGTCATGCAAAAAGTGACAAATGCATCATGTAAACAACAAGGCTTCACTAAGAATTCAAATGAAATAATGGTAATGTATGCCCCCACTTTAAAGGAATTGCTACACATTGCAGCTGAGCAATTACTTGAAGAAATGAAAGGAAGAAAGAATTAAATGCAAAAGAAAACAGAGACGAGAGCCAACCTGGAAGCTTTATGCCAAGTCATATGTTTCAAACTTAAAACTTTCATGTCAAGGAAAAGTGAGTCTTGAAAGGAATGGAGTTCCCTCGAAAAGAAAATACAAATACATAGCAGGGATCTATGGTTGGGGTTAGTCTCTTTCATTATAGTGTTTTGAATGAAAGAGCTGAAACTATCATCATTCCCTAAATACACTTAGATTTGGAAGAATATAAAAGAAAATGAAAAAAGGGAGAAAACAAAGTCGTTTTGAGTCAACATGGAAGAGACATGAGTGGTCTTGACACTTTTGCATCATCCCAAAGGAAACCACAAGTGAAAAGGAAAATGAAAAGAAAGCTTTTGAAAGGTCAACATGAAGGAGACATTTTAGTCTCAATGCCTTGCATCATCCCCAAAAGGAAAACACAAGTGAAAAAGGAAAATGAAAAGAAAGCTTTTGAGTCAACATGAAGTAGACATTTCGGTCTCAATTCCTTGCATCATCCCCAAGAGGAAAACAAAAGCGAAAAAGTAAAATGAAAATCTAAAGCTTTTGAGTCAACATCAAGGAGAAATTTCCATCTCAACGCCTTGCATCATCCCCAAAAGGAAAACACAAAACAAAAGAGAAAAAGAAAAGGACTATTTGGGTCAACATGGAAGAGACATAGGGCATCTCTACACTTTGCATCATCCTGAATAGAAAAAGAAAAACAAAAGAGAAAAAGACAAGCACCATATGGGTCAACATGGAAGAGACATAGGGTGTCTCTATGCTTTGTGTCATCCCCAAAGGAAAACACAAAAAAAATTACGAAAAATAGAAGAATGAAGATACAAATAGAAGAAGTGTACAAAGAGAAGGAAAACATCAAATGCATGATTCCAGGGAACATGATACACACGAGGAAAATAAAAATAAAAAGAAATTAAATGCAACAAAAATACTAAGTAGGCAAATGAAAGTCATCCATCAAGTTATCCACCTCCATATCATGTTGAGTGGAATGCGAAGGTGATTGACTATTTAAAGGAGGAATTGCAAGAGCCAAACTACGAGTTGTAACAAGTTCTTCACTTGTTGGAGAGGATTTATCATTTAAACTCACTATAGATGAAAATAAAGAATTCAATTCATTTTTTATTGTTTCATCTATGTTGGCAATTGTCATATCTCCATCATCATCATCAATATTAATAATGACGAGAGGATGAAGAGTGATTTTTAAGGATGAATGTATTAAGAGTGTTGGTTGGATATGATTATTTGGTTGGGCTTTTTAGGTTGGAATGTCATGTGGCTATTCCAGATGGTCATTGATCAAAGGTAAAGATTGTTTGGCTTGATTGGTTGCAGTATGAGTTAAGAGACAACAATGACATCGATGTTCCTGAGCAACACTATTTCATTTAATTCTATTTTGCTTGTGTTGAGGTGTAGGAGTGGATTGAGTCAGCATAAATTCTTCTACTTCTGAAAGGGGAATAATAAAAGAAACTAGAGGGGGAGAATCAATCACTTTCTCTTTTATGTTATACATTTTTTGGTACGAGGAAGTGAGGCAAGAACCATTTCGTGGTCTCTTGGTCATTTAGATGATGCCTACTAAATATCAGGAAGAGATTTTTCAGAGGATTCTTGAATGGCATATGCATGTGTAATCATGGTTTCATCGAGGATAGGCCGAGTTGAAGTGGTTGACGGTGTGTGACGAAGGGATAATTCAACAATCTTTTTGGCTTTAAACTTCTTATAGGAAATGTAATAGAAGTTCTTATGAGGAGTGATAGGTTCCATGGGTTCAAGCCAAAATACTTCTAATGAAAAGTTACCTTTGGAAGATAAAGGATTAAAGCCGCTATGGTTTATAGTGAATATCTCATTATCATGTGGAAACTTCAAGCACTTGTGAATGAATGATGGGACTGATTTCATTGAGCGAAGCCAACAAAGGCCTAGTCACAAAAAAAATTGGTTGAATTGTGGACTAATAGAAAATGTTACCTCCAAAGTCTTAGGTCCTATTTGTAAAGGTAACACAATCGATCCAATCGTAGGGCATGCAAAACCATGATGTGTTTTAATCCATGTAGTCGGTGGATTATAGTTATTTTGATATAGATCATTTAATACTAGGAACTCCACTATGATCACATTCTCACTAGAAGTAGGATATATTAATATCCCATTAGTAGGTTTATCATAGATTCTACCAACTAGGTAGAGAGGACCATCAGGAAGCTTTGGTAGTATGTCTTTGGTAGAAAATGTAATATCAATAGATTGAGTTGTTTGGCCCTTGCGAGGGATAACATTTATCATGGCAACAAGTTCATCGATAGGCCTAGCTTGGGAAATAAGAGGAGATGTATCAAGTTCTTCAATATGTGTATCCACAATCATTATATTAGGCTTTGATGATTCACTAGCCTTGAAAAATGAGGTAGTGTGTTTAGGCATAGGGTTTGTGAAGATTTGGAGACTTTGGTTAGGGGGTATGACAAATTTATTGGCTTGATCATTAACACCCATAATGGTCAATTCACCTGAGCCAATAAGGTCTTGAACTAGATGTTTAAGACACTTGCAATGTTCAGTGTTGTGTCCATTTTGATGATGAAAATGATAATAAGCATTAGGTTTAAAGATAGGTGGTAATAGTTGGTTGGGATCAAGTGGTCGAACAAGTGGTAAAGTAAGAAAGGATTTTTGGATGAGTTGTGTCATTGTTTGATGGAGGGTGTCATGTAAAGGAGTGAAATGTCTATTTGGATCACTGTAATGAAAATGCATGATTGTTTTAGAGGTGGCCATTGAATTATAAAATTGTGAAGTTGGTTGTGATTGGGGTGAAATAGTTGAACTAAATTGTAAGAAAACTTTGTTAGGTTTGCAAAAAAATTGTGTGTTGTTTTGGTGTTGATTAATATTTTTCAGGTTTGTCAATTTAGTTAAAAGTGTATTTTGACTCTCGATTGGAAGCTGTGTTTTTATATTCACATAAGGTTGTACACAAGTGCATGAATGAAGGGAATTTCATCATCGTAAGCTTATCTTGAAGGGTAGTGTGCAAATTCTCAATAAACATCTTCTATAGATGTGCATTTGGAATTTGGACATCAACTTGAGCATATAAGGACTGGTAATGAGAGATGAAATCAATTACTTTTTCATCATTGTTTTATCGACATCGCATAAGGTCAGCCATTGTCTTTTTAGGTGTCATATGCACTTGAAAGTGAATAATGAAGGCTTCTTCCAACTCATTAAATGAATGGATCGAATGATTAGGAAAGTTTGAATACTAGTCTAAGGAAATATGATACCTAGCATTAAATGTAACATAGATTTTAGGACCCAAAATGCTTGCTCACTTCCTCAGTCTTTCACCTAGAAAGAGAGAGATTTAGATCCTAAAATGATAGGTGTACATTAAATGAAGGAAAAATGTGATGTGATGTGATGAAAAATAATTAAACTAAATGCAATTGACTGATTGAAATGATCTAAAAAGGTTGAAAAAGTGAGATTTATGTGTTGTTTGAAAATATAGTGTGACATGCAGAAACTATGAAATATAAAGAAATTGAAAGAAATGTGCAAAATGAAAAGTATAGAGTCAAATATGAGTGCACCTAGATCATGTGTGAGCTTTCTGGAATTTCAAGAATGTTGATCAACTTTTTTTAATTTTTTGATTAAAGGTAACACGATCGATCCAATTGTAGGGCATGCAAAACCATGATGTGTTTTAATCCATGGACTCAGTGGATTATAGTATTTTGATATAGATCATGTAATACTAGGAACTCCTCTATGATCACATTCTCACTAGAAGCAGGATCTATTAATATCCCATTAGTAGGTTTATCATAGATTCTACTAGCTAGGTAGATAGGACCATCATGAAGCTTTGGTAGTATGTCTTTGGTAGAAAAGGTAATGTCAATAAATTGAGTTTTTTGGACCTTGCGAGGGATAAAATCTATCATGGAAAAAAGTTCATCCATAGGGCTAGCTTGGGAAATAAGAGGAGATGTATCAACTTGTTCAATATGTGTATCCATAGACATTATATCAGGCTTTGATGATTCACTAGCCTTGAAAAATTAGGTAGTGTGTTAAATAGGTATAGGGTTGGTGAAGATTTGGAGATTTTGGTTAGGGGGTATGATAGATTTGATGCCTTGATCATTAACACCCATAGTAGTCAATTTACCTAAGTCAATGAGGTCTTGAACTAGATGTTTAAGATGCTTCCAAGTTTTTTGGCCATTTTGACGATGAAAACGGCAATAAGCATTAGGTTTAAAGCTACATGGTAAGGGTTGGTTGGGATCAAGTGCTCAAATAGGTGGTAAAGTAAGCATGCATTTTTGTATGATTTTTTTCATTGTGTGATGGAGAGTGTCATGTAAAGGAGTGAAATTTCTATTTGGATCACCGTAATGAAAAGGCACGACTGTTTTAGAGGTCACCATTGAATTCTTCAAACTTGTGAAGTTTGTTGTGATTGGGGTGACAGAGTTCAACTAAATTATAGGAAAACTTTGCTATGGTTGTAGGAATTTTGTGTGTTGTTTTGGTGTTGCTTATTGCTTTTTAGTTTTGTCGGTTTGGTTAAAAATGGATTTTGACTCTCGACTTGAAACAAAATTTTGATATTTGCATAAGGTTTTACACAAGTGCATGAATGAAGGGTAGTGTGAAAATTCTCAATAAAAATCTTCTGCTAATGTGCATTTGGATTTTGGACATCGACTTGAGAATATAAGGACTGGTAATGAGAGATTATTTCAATTACTTTTTCATAATTATTTTTTTGACATCTCATAAGGTTAGCCATTGTCTTTTTAGGTGTCATATGCACTTGACAGTGATTAATGAAGGCTTTTTCCAATTCATTAAATGAACAGATGAAATGATTAGGCATGTTGGAAAACTAGTCCAAGGCAATATGACACCTAACATTAAATGTAACATAGACTTTAGGACCCAAAATGCTTGCTCTCTTCCTAAGTTTTTCACCTAGCAAGAGAGAGATTTACATTATAAAATGCTAGAAGTACATTCAAGTAAGGAAAAATGTGATGTGATGTGATGAAAACTAATTAAACTAAATGCAATTGACTGATTGAAATGATCTAAAATGTATGAAAAAGTGAGATTTATGCCTTTTTTGAAAACATAGTGTGACATGCAAAAACTCTGAAATATGAAGAAATTGAAAGAAATATGTGAAACAAAAAGTATAGGGTCAAATCTAAGTGCACGTGGATGATGTGCAAGCTTTTTAAAATTTTAGGAATGTTGATCAAATTTATTTTTTTCATAGTGGGACTCATTCACCAAGGGTGCCGAATCGATCATTCAATTGGTGAAAAAGTGTCAGAAATTGACTTCTGACAACGAGAAGTTGATTTCTGACTAAATGCAAATTTCCAGATTTCAAGTGGGACTCATTCGCCAAGGGTGGCAAATCAGTCCTCCCCAAGATTTTTGAAAAGTTAAGGGTCAACACTACTACTCCAGATCTGGAAATGACTGAATATCAAGTTGTTAAGGTCAATTCTATAGAAAATGGGCCAAAAGTCACTCAAGTTGCTTAAATGGATGATGAATTGACTTGAAGAGCCTACTTGATCTGGAATCCACTTTTCAACACCTTTGAACCCATTAAATCTATAAAGCAAAGGATGCTAAGACACATGCAAAGGGGAAAAATATTGAGGGATTAGTGAATAGGGGTTTTCCTTGGTCAAACCCCACATTAGTAATTAAACTAAATTGAAAGGAATGGAATGAAATAGGAATGATAAATGAATAACATGAAAATATTTCAAACTTACCACATTCTTGAATATACAAATCTAAAGTAATGTCAAAAGGCTACTCAAAAGTTCTTGAGTGTGCTTAAATTGAAGATGCAAAATGCTTGAGTGCCTGAATTATGAATGCTTAATTGAATGAATTAATGGGATATTGCAGGAGGATTGATTAGGAGATGCAAAATGAGGTGAAAAATGTCTATTTTTACAAATCTTGTGGATTAGTATCTGTTCATACCTCATCACAAGTTGACATGAAGATAATTTTTAGTAAAATCTTGAAAGAAATTTGAAATATTTTGAATTTGGGGCTAAGGTGGACTCATTCGCTACCCTTGGCAAATGAGCCCCACCTGTGACCAAAAACCAAGTGTTGGGAAAATGTCACATTTAATGCTATTAGTCAAGATAAAACCGAAAAATACACTTAATATAAGCATATGAGGGCATAAAAAGAAAAAATAAAGCATGAGAATGGTGTAAATATGGAAAATATGCCTGGAAAAGTATAGAATCTTGTTACAAGATGTTACAACACTTCATAATAGGGCTTGTTGATGTATGAAAAGGTGATTTTAAGTAAATTGCATTAAATAGACTCTAGAAAATGTAGAAATATCTTACAACACTTCACAACACTTTCACAAGAGGTTAGTCTTTGAGTTTTAGCACCAAAATAAGCATGTTTATGCAAAGATAGATCATAAAATTAAAAGCAACATAGCTCCAACACTATGAAGCAAGGCCTAAGAGACTATGAAAATGGGATAGGTCCATTTTTCTACAGTACATTCAACCCCCACTTTAATAAGAGAAACTTGCTTCATCAAACTAAAGTAGCCATTGAACATTGAGAAAAGGTTTCAAATACACTTACATTAGCAAGATGAAATACAACAAAAAAGAGGGATGATCAAGCCTCCATGATGAAGATCCCATGGAAAACTTAACATAAAGACAATGGAACACACAAGTGTTGAAAGGAATTGAGAGAAGCTTCGATCATCAATTCAACTAGTTGTGAAAAGAGATCTAGGCTAATTATTTGGAAAAGAAAATGTGTACTCACTTTGGAGCCACAAAACTAGTTGTCTACAGGGTGAGAAAGCCCAAAAAGTAAGATACAAATGCTAGTTGGTATGCACTCACAAACAAACAAAAAGGTGGCTATGGGGAAAAGTCATGCCACTAGTTGGGCTTCCCACTCAACCATGCCAAAGCTATACCCATTCAATAAATTTAACAAGATGCCAAAAAGCCAAAGAAAATGCAAGTGTTGGTTTTAAAATAGGATGGCACCATAGGCATGCAAGTTTTGTTATGCAAGGTGTCCAAACAAATAAGATAGCTCCACAAGCATGCAAGTTATTCTATGCAAGGTGGCTAAATGATAATGCAATATTAAAAATGTTATGTGTAATATGTTCAAAGGATTCTTGTTCATTTTATACAAGGTCAGTCACTTGGGGAACATTTTGTCTAATGTCCTCAAAAGAGGACCAATCGAAGAATAGTATATTTACAACTTAGGGGATGTAGTGCGTCGCATCAAACCATAATGAGGAATGCAATATGCTGAGATAGATCAAACATATGAAGGAAATCATACCCAATGTCATCCAAAAAGTGACAAACACATCACAGAAATGACAAGTCTTTGCTAAGAATGAAAATCAAATAATGGTAATGTATGTCCCAACTTTAAAGGAATTGCTACACATTGTTCTCTGAGAAACTACTTGAAAGTAGAGAAAAAAAGAAAATGTAAAAAGAAAAAAAGACATGAGAGCCAACTTGGAAAGTGCTATGCCAAGTCATATGTTTTGAAGTTAAGTTGTGTCATGTCAAGGAAAATGAAAAATAAAGAAAGAAAGGAAGTTTCCCCCCATAAAATAAAATACACCAAACACATAAGGGATCTATGGATTTGGGGTTAGTATGTTCGTTGCTGCAATGTGTTTATGAAAGAGCACAAAACTATCATCATTCCCCAAAGCAGATAGAGCTAGAAGAATGACACAAAGAAGCAAAAAGTAGGAGAAAACAAAAGAAGTCCATTTTGAGTCAACATAGAAGAGACATTTTGGTCTCAATGCTTTGCATCATCCCCAAAGGAAAACAAAAGAGAAAATGAAAATGAAAAGAAAGAAATCTTTTGAGTCAATATGAAGGAGACATTTTGATCTCAATGCCTTGCATCATCCCTAAAAGGAAAACACAATTAAGTAAGGGGAAAATGAAAAGCTTTTGAGGTCAACATGAAGGGAGACATTTTGATCTATTACTTGCATCATCCCCAAAAGGAAGAAACACAGAGTGAGAAAAAGTAAAATAAAAAAGCTTTTGAGGAGTCAACATGAAGGAGACATTTTGGTTGCCTGCTAATTCCTTGCATCATCCCCAAAAAACAGAAAACCAAAAGAGAAAAAGAACAAGGACTAGTGCGAGATTCATATGGAAGACATAGGGCATCTCTATGCTTTGTGTCATCTAAAAGGAAAACACAAAACAAAAGAGAAAAGACAAGGACCATCTAGGTCAACATGGAAGAGACACATGGCATCTCTATGCTTTGTGTGTCATCCCCAAGAAACACAAAACAATTTATGAAAATAGAAAGAATTAAGATCTGAATAGAAGAAGTGTTACAAAGAGGAAGGAAAACATCGATACACGATATAGGAGAAGATAATATACATGAGGAAAAGAAAAAGAAAAAGAAATTAAATGCAAAGAAAATACTAAGTAGGAAAATGCAAGTCATCCATCAAGTCATCCACTTCCCACTCATGTTCAATGGAATGCAAAGGTGATTGACTGTTTAAAGGAGGAATCACAATAGTTGAACTAAGAGTTGTACCAAGTTCTACACTTGTTGGAGAGGATTTATCATTTAAACTCATTGTAGATGAAAATAAAGAATTCAAGTAATTTTTTATTGTTTCATCTATGTTGGAAATCTTCACATCTTCATCATCATCATCAAGATTAATAATGATGGAACGACAAAGAGTGATTTCTAATTATGGATGTATTAAGAGTGTAGGTTGGATATGATTATTTGGTTTGGATTGTTGGGTTGGAATGTCATGTGATTGTTTCGTATGGTCATCAATCAAAGGTAAAGAATGGTTGTCTTTATTGGTTGCAATATGAGTTAGGAGACAATGATGATGATACCCGACATTTTGGAGTAATGATACTGAGCATCCAGTGGTGTAAGGGCAATCTTGCATCACCCAAAATAGTTAAATTTCAAGTTTCTTGGTTTTTAGATGTTTTCACATTTTTGGATACCCTTTTCATCATAATGAAATTCTCAATTTATGGTTTTTATTTTCTATTCCCAGGTGGAAAGATATTGCAATTTAGTTTCCCAGTTTTTGAAAATCTTTAGAGTGAGATTTGGGAGCACTTAGAGTTCTGGATCAGTCACAGAAACTTACCCAAAATTGGCCTTAGCAAATTTCAAGCCCAGCGTTGTTGACCATTGAGCTTTTCCAACTGTTCAAATGGTTCTGGTCAGTCCTAGATCAAAAGTTATGGTACAGGAGTTGGCACACTTTCTAGAAGATACAATTTACAAATGTTCTTCTTTTGGGGAATTTGAAGACTTCAAGTTGTAATTTTTGACGCAAACCACCTAAACTCAAATTTGAATGTTGTTTTGGCTCCAAACTTAAGAGGAGCTCTATTTATGGGCGGGTTTCTAATTTTGGGTAACTTTTTGGGGACAAACTCGCATATTGCGAAAGGGTTATTCTGTAGCTTTCTATAACTTGCATGTGTTGTAGAACTTGGGGATTTGAGATTCTCTGCATGTAAGAAGCTCCATTTTCTGAATAATAAACTATTCTCTTGTTTGTGGGTTATTTTCCAAATCTCGGGCTACGCCCTCATCAAGTAACAAAGTTGGATTTAATTCTATTTTGGTTTTGTTGAGGTGTAGGAGCAGATTGAGTCAACATAGGTTCTTCTACTTCTAAAGGGGGAATAGTAAAAGAAATCGAAGGGGAAGAATCAATCACTTTCTCTTTTTCTCTATAGATTCTTTTGGTATGAGGAAATGAGTCAGGAACCATTTCATGGTCTCTTGATTATTTAGAAGATGGCTGGGAAATATCAAGAAGAGATTTTTCAAAGGTTTTTTGAATATGAGATGCATGATTAATCATGGTTTAATCAAGGATAGGAGTGGAAGTGGTTGAAGGTGTGTGATGAATGGATAATTCAACAATATTTTTGGCTTTAAACTTTTGATAGGCAATGTAAAAGAAGTCCTTAAGAGGAGTGATAGGTTTCATGGGTTTAGGCCAAAAGGATTCTAATGCGAAGTTACCTTTGGAAGATAAAGGATTAAAGCCACTATGGTTTATAGTGAATATCTCATTGTCATGTGGAAACTTCAACCACTTGTGAATGACTGATGGGACTACTTTCATTGAGAGAAGCTAAGGAAGGCCTAGCCACAAAAAAAATTGGTTAGATTATGGAATAATAGAAAATGTTACCTCTAAAGTCTTAGGTCCTATTTGTAAAGGTAACATGATTGATCCAATCTATAGGGCATGAAAAAACATGATGTGTTTTAATCCATGCAGTCAGTGGATTATATTTATCTTGATATAGATCATGTAATACTAGGAACTCCTCTATGATCACATTCTCACAAAAGGAAGGATATATTAATATACCATTTGTAGGTTTATCATAGATTCTAGTAGCTAGGTAGAAAGGACCATCAGGAAGCTTTGGTAGTATGTATTTGGTATAAAAGGTAATATCAGTACATTGAGTGGTTTGGCCCTAGCGAGGGATAACATCTATCATGGAAACAAGTTCAACCATAGGACTAGCTTGGGAAATAAGAGGAGATGTATCAAGTTGTTCAATATGTGTATCCACAATCATTATATCAAGCTTTGACAATTCACTAGCCTTGACAAATGAGGTATTGTGTCTAGTCATAGGATTGGTGAAGATTTAGAGATTTTGGTTATGTGGTGAGATGGATTTATTGCCTTGATCATTAACACCCATAATGGTCAATTCACCTGAGTCAATGAGGTATTGAACTAGGTTTTTAAGACACTTGCAATGTTTAGTGTCATGGCCATTTTAACGATGAAAATGACAATAAACATTAGGTTTAAAGCTAGGTGGTAATGATTGGTTGGGATAAAGTGGTCAAATAGGTGCTAAAGTAAGCATGAATTTTTGGATGAGTTATGTCATTGTCTAATGAAGGGTGCTAGGTAAACGAGTGAAATGTCTATTTCAATCATCGTAATGAAAAGCCACAGTTGTTTTATAGGAGGCCATTGAATTATGAACTTGGGAAGTTGGTTGTGATTGGGGCGAAAGAGTTGAACTAAATTGTAAGAAACCTTTGTTAGGTTTGCAAAAATTTTGTCTGTTGTTTTGGTGTTGATTGTTGTTTTCAGTTTTGTCAATTTAGTTAAAAGTGTATTTTGACTCTCAACAAGAAATCAAATTTTGATATTCACATAAGGTTGTACACAAGTGCATGAATGAAGCGAATTTCATCATCATAAGCTTATATTGAAGGGTAGTGTGCGAATTATCAATAAACATCTTATGTAGATATGTATTTGGAATTTGGACATCAACTTGAGCATATAAGAACTGGTAATGAGAGATGAAATCAATTACTTTTTCATCATTGTTTTGTCAACATCACATAAGGTTAGCCATTGTCTTTTTAGGTGTCATATGCACTTGAAAGTGATTAATGAAGGATTCCACCAATTCATTAAATGAATGAACATAATGATTAGGAAAGTTGGAAAAACAGTCCAAGGAAATATGACACCTAGCATTAAATGTAACGTAGATTTTAGGACCCAAAATGCTTGCTCTCTTCTTAAATTTTTCACCTAGATACAGAGAGATTTAGATCCAAAAATACTAGATGTACATTCAATTAAGGATAAATGTGATGTGATGTGATGAAAAATAACTAAAATAAATGCAATTGATTGATTGAAATGATCTAAAATGTATGCAAAAGTGAGATTTATGCCTTGTTTGAAAACATAATATGATATGTAGAAACTATGAAATATGAAGAAATTGAAAGAAATATGCAAAACTTAAAGTATAGGGTCAAATCTAAGTGCACATGGATGATGTGTGATTATTCTAGAATGTCTGGAATGTTGATCAATTTTTTTTACTTCTCATAGTGGGACTCATTTTCGAAGGGTGGCAAATCAGTTTTTCGACTGGTGTAAAAGTGTCAAAAACTTATTTCTGATTGCTAGGAGTTGATTTTTGACAAAATGCAAATTTACAAATTTCAAGTGGGACTCATTTTCCATGGGTGGAAAATTACTCCTCCCCAAAATATCTGAAAATTCAAGGTTCAACTCTACTACTCCTAATTTGGATATAACTGAATATTAGGTTGTCGAGGTCAATTATGTAGAAAATGGGCTGAAAGTCACTCAAGTTGCTTGAATTGATGATGAATTGACTTGAAGAGCCTATTTGACTTGGAATCCACTTTTCAACACCTTTGAACCTATTAAATCTACAAAACAAAGGTTGCAAAGACACATGTAAAGGGGAATAATGTTGAGGGATTAGTGAATAGGTGTTTGCCTTGGTCAAATGCCACTTTAGTAATTAAACCCAATTGAAATAAATTAAATGAAACCAAGATGATAAATGGGCAAATGAAAGTATTGAAAACTTATATCATTGGATCTAATACAAATCACGGAAGTAATGCGAAAGGTTTCGAAGTGCTTGAGGTGCTGGAGTGAAGTTGTAGCGAAAGATGCTTGAGGCCGAATGAGTGAATGGGGAGATTGTGGGAGTTGATTAGGGAGATGTAAAATGGGGAATTGAAAATGTATCTATACAAATTTTATTCCTTAGTATCTATTACTTATACCTCATCGCAATTTGACATAGAGTATGAAATTTTTAGTAAAATCCTAAAGAAATTTAGAAGCGTATTTTGAATTTGCAGGGCCAGGGACTCCATTACAAGCCACACTTGGTGAATGAGTCCCACTAAAATCAAGTGTTGAGGGAAATTTTAATGGCTAATGCTATTTGTGAATAAGACCAAAATACAACTAATATAAAGCATGTAGGGGCATAAGAGACAAATAAAGCATGAAAAGGGTATAAAATAGGAAAATATGCCTAGAAAGGAAGTGTGAAGCATGAGGGACTTGTTGATGTATGAAAATGTGATTTTTTAGGTGAAATGCATTAAATAAAATCTAGAAGAATGTAGAAATGTCTTACAACACTTCACAAGACATTGTTCTTTGAGTTTTAGCACCAAAATAAGAATGTTCAAGCCAAGATACATCATAAAATTAAAGCAACATACCTCCAACACTATGAAACAAGGCCTAAAAGACTATGAAAATGGAAAGATCCACATTTTTAATGGTACATTTAACCACCACTTTAGTGAGAGAAACTTGCTTCCTCACACTAAAGAAGCCATTGAACATCGAGAAAAGGGTTCAAATGCACTTATGTTAGCAAGATGAAATAAAAAAAACAAGAGGGATGATCAAGCCCTAGGATGAAGATCCCATGTAAAACTGTACATAAGGACAATGGAACACTATGTTGAAGAAGGAATTGAAGTGAAGCTTCGATCGTCAATCCAACAAGTTGTGAATAAGATCTAGGCCAAAAGAGAATTTGTACTCACTCTGGGGCCACATAACTAGTTGTCAGCGGTGTGAGAAAGCCCAAAAAGGTAAGAAACATACACTAGTTGGTATGCACTCCACAAAATGAAAAAAGGTAGGTATGGGTAGAAAGTCATGCCTCTGTGGTTGTGCTTCTACTCAGCCATGCCAAAGCTATGCCATTCTATAACAACAAGTTACAGAGACCAAAAATCAAAATTATTGGTTTTAAAATAGGATGGCACCACAGGCATGCAAGTTGTGTTATGCAAGGTGGTTGAATGAGAATGTTATGTATAAAAATGTTATGTGTAATATTTTCAAAGGAGTCTTGTTCAGTTTATGCAAGGTTAGTCACTTAGGGAACATTATGTCTAATGTCTCCAAAGGAGGACCAATTAAGAATATAATGTATTTACAACAGGGATGTAGTGTGTCACATCAAAGCACAAAGAAGATAGATGCAATATGCTAAGATAGATGAGCTTATGGAGAAATCATACCCAATTTCATCCACAAAGTGACAAAGTAAATAAATATATGTAGTATTATAAGAATCCAAATGAAATAATGGTAATGTATGTTCCCTTTAAAGGAATTGCTACACATTGTTTTGTGAGAAATTACTTGAAATTAGAGAAGGAAAACATCAAATGCATGATATAGGCAAACATGATACACATGAGGAAAAGAAAAATAAAAAGAAAGTAAATGCAAAGAAAATACTAACTAGGAAAATGCAAGTCATCCATGAAGTCATCTGCCTCTCACTCATGTTTAGTGGAATGTGAAGGTGATTGACTATTTAAAGGAGGAATCACAATAGTTGAACTAGGAATTGTACCAGGTTCTTCACTTGTTGGAGAGGATTTATCATTAAAACTCATTGTAGATGAAAATAAAGAATTCAAGTCATTGTTTACTGTTTCATCTATGCTATAAATAGTCACATCTCCATCATTGTCATGAAGGTTAATAATGATAGGAGGACAAACAGTGATTTGTAAGGATGGATGTATTAAGAGTGTAGGTTGGATATGATTATTTGGTTGGGATTGTTGGGTTGGAATGTCATGTGGTTGGTCTAGATGGTCATCAATCAAAGGTAAAGATTGGTTGTCTTGATTGGTCGTAGTATGAGTTAGGAGACAATGACGACACCAATGTTCCTAAGCAGCAAGGTTTCGTTTAATTCTATTTTGGTTTTGTTGAAGTGTAAGAGTGGATTGAGTCAGCATAGGTTCTTCTACTTCTGAAATGGGAATAGTAACACAAATTGAAGGGGTAGAATCAATCACTTTCTCTTTTTCTTTATATATTTGTTTGGTATGAGGAAGTGAGGCAGGAACCATTTCGTGGTCTATTGATCATTTAGATGATGGTTGGGAAATATCAAGAAGAGATTTGTCAGAGGTTTTTTTAATATCACATGCATTTGTAATCATGGTTTCATTGAGGATAGGAGGAGTGGAAGTGGATGAAAGTGTGTGACAAAGGGATAATTCAGCAATCTTTTTGGCTTTAAACTTCTGATAGGCATTGTAAAAGAAGTCCTTATGAGGAGTGATAGGTTCCATGGGTTCAGGCTAAAAGACTTCTAATGAGAAGTTAACTTTGGAAGATAAAGGATTAAATCCACTATGGTTTACAGTGAATATCTCATTGTCATGTGGAAACTTCAAGCACTTGTGAATGACTAATGGGACTGCTTTCATTGAGCAAATCCAAGGAAGTCCTAGCAACAAATGAAATTGTTCATATTGTGGAATAATAGAAAATGTTACCTCCAAAGTCTTAGGTCCTATTTTTAAATGTATGATGATCGATCCAATCATAGGGAATGCAAAACCATGATTTGTTTTAATCCATGTAGTCAGTGGATTATAGTTATCTTGATATAGATCATGTAATACTACAAACTCCTCTATGATCATATTCTCACCAGAAGATGGATCTATTAATATCCCACTAGTAGGTTTATCATAGATTCTACCATCTAGGTAGAGAGGACCATCAGGAAGCTTTGGTAATATTTCTTTGGTAGAAAAGGTAATATCAATTGATTGAGTTTTTTGGCCCTTGAGAGGGATAACATCTATCATGGAAATAAGTTCATCCATAGGTCTAGCTTGGGAAATAAGAGGAGATGTCTCAAGTTGTTAAATATGTGTATCAACAGTCATTATATCAGGCTTTGACAATTCAGTAGCCTTGACAAATGAGGTAGTGTGTTTAGGCATTGGGTTGGTAAATATTTGGAGATTTTGGTAAGGAGGTGCGACAAATTTTATTGCCTTAATCATTAACACCCATAATTGTCAATTCACCTGAGTCAATGAGGTCTTGAACTAGATGTTTAAGAAACTTGCAATGTTTAGTGTCATGGCAATTTTCATGATGAAAATGGCAATAAGTATTAGGTTTAAAGCTAGGTGGTAAGGGTTGGTTGGGATCAAGTGCTCAAACAGGTGGTAAAGTAAGTATGCATTTTTGGATGAGTTGTGGCATTGGTTGATGGAGGGTGTCATGTAAAGGAGTGAAATGTCTATTTGGATCACCATAATGAAAAGGCATGACTATTTTATAGGTGACCATTGAATTTTGAACTTCCAAAGTTGGTTGTGATTGAAGTGGAAGAGTTGAACTAAATTTTAAGAAACCTTTGTTAGCATTGCATAAATTTTGTGTGTTGTTTTGGTATTGATTAATATTGTTTTCACTTTTTTCAATTTGGTTAAAAGTGGATTTTGACTCTCGACTTGAAACCAAATTTTGATGTTAGCATAAGGTTGTACACAAGTGCATGAATGAAGGGAATTTCATCATTGTAAGGTTATCTTCAAGGGTAGTGTGAAAATTCTCAATAAAAATCTTCTGCAAATGTGCATATGGAGTTTGGAAATCAACTTGAGCATATAAGGACTGGTAATGAGAGATGAAATCAGTTACTTTTTCATCATTGTTTTGTTGACATCGCATAAGGTCAAAAATTGTCTTTTTAGGTGTCATATGCAATTGAAAGTGTTTAATGAAGGCTTCCACCAACTCATTAAATGAATGGATGGAATGATTAGGCAAGTTGAAAAACCAGTCCAAGGAAATATGACACCTAGCATTAAATTTAACATAGATTTTAGGACCCAAAATGCTTGTTGTCT
The DNA here is from genome assembly GCA_007258455.2 of Sequoia sempervirens. NCBI lineage: Eukaryota > Viridiplantae > Streptophyta > Pinopsida > Cupressales > Cupressaceae > Sequoia > Sequoia sempervirens. The sequence continues at coordinate 22,380 of VDFB02235672.1, forward strand.
TCCTAAGTTTTTCACCTAGAAACAGAGATATTTAGATCCTAAAATGCTAGATGTACATTCAATTAAGGACAAATGTGATGTGATGTAATGAAAACTAACTAAAGTAAATGTATTTTACTGATGTAAATGATCTAAAATGTATACAAAAGTGAGATTTATGCCTTGTTTGAAAACATACTGTGATATGTAGAAACTATGAAATATGAAGAAATTGGAAGAAATATGCAAAACAAAAAGTATAGGGTCAAATCTGAGTGCACCTGGATTATGTGTGAGCTTTCTGGAATATCTGGAATTTTGATCAATTTTTTTAATTTTTCATAGTGGGACTCATTCGCCAAGGGTGGCGATCAGTCCTTCAACTAGTGAAAAAGTGTCAAAAAATGATTTCTGACAACCAGGAGTTGATTTATTTGAAAATGCATATTTCCAGATTTCAAGTGGGATTCATTTGCCAAGGGTGGTGAATCAGTCCTCCCCAATTTTTTTGAAAAGTCAAGGGTCAACACTACTACTCCAGATATGGAAATGACTGAATATCAGGTTGTCGAGGTTAGTTCTAAAGAAAACAGGCCGAAAGTCACTCAAGTTGCTTGAATGGATGATGAATTGAGTTGAAGAGCCTATTTGACTCTGAATCCACTTTTCAAGACCTTTGAACCTATTAAATCTACAAAAAAAGGGTGCAAAGGCACATGCAAAGGGGGAAAATGTTGAGGGATTAGTGAATAGGGGTTTACCTTGGTCAAACCCCGCTTTAGTAATTAAACCCAATTGAAATGAATGACATGCAATAGGAATGATAAATGAATAACATGAAAGTATTGCAAACTTACCACATCCTTGACTATGCAAATTTGATGTAATGTCAAAAGGTTGCTCCAAAGTGCCTGAGAGTGCTTGAATTGAAGATGCAAAATGCTTGAGTGCTTGAATTATGAATGCTTGAGTGAATGAGTGAATGGGAGATTGTAGGAGGATTGATTAGGAGATGTAAAATGCGATGAAAAATGTCTATTTATAGAAATCTTATGCCTTAGTATTTGTTCATACCTCATCATAGGCCGACATGAAGTGAGATTTTAGTAAAATCCTGAACGAAATTTGAAATATTTTGAATTTGGGGCCAAGGTGGACTCATTCGCCACCTTTGGCGAATGAGTCCCACCTGAGATCAAAAACCAAGTGTCACAGAAAATGTCATATTTAATGCTATTTGTCAGGATAAGACCCAAAAATACACTTAATATAAGCATATGAGGGCATAAGAAGACAAAATAAAGCATGAGAAGGATGTAGATAGGGAAAATATTTCTAGAAAAGTTTGAAATTCTATTACAAGACTTTACAACACTTCTTAATAGGGCTTGTTGATGTATGAACCAATGATTTTTAGGTGAATTATATTAAATAGAGTCTAGATGAATGTAGAAATGTCTTACATCACTTCACAATACTTTCACAAGATGTCATTCTTTGAGTTTTAGCACTGAAATAAGAATGTTCAAGCCAAGATACATCATAAAATTAAAGCAACATAGCTCCAACACTATGATGCAAGGTCTAAAAGACTATGAGAATGGGAAAGGTCCATTTTTCTATGGTACAACTTTCAGAGGAAGCTTCTCAAAGGAGTATCACCACCAGAGATCAAGAGACAACATGATCACTATGAGACTCTTAGAATATACCACTGGCCTACATAAATCTTAGCTGCTTATAACAAGATTTTGGGAACATTCTAGAATTAGGATTTTACAAGGTCATTTGAATTTGACGTGTCAACAAAAAAACTCAGTGTATCAATGAGAAAAAACCTTGATGTGTCAGTAGATAAAAAACTTCATGTTTCAATGAATTTTTTTTTTAAGCGATGCCCTGAACCCCATGCCTTGCTACAAGTGTATAGTATGTGCATGATCTTTCAACACCTATCAAAAATAAAATATATATAATGGTAATGTTGAGACACATTTTCCCAACAAATCTCCCACTTTTCAAACACCTTGCAAAAGAAACATGACGATGTAACCATCGTCTCTTTAATTGATAGGGGTTGAAAGGACCATAGTTTCTTAACACCATTTGAATTTCTTTGTGCTCATAGGATTAGTTAAGATAATCAAAAAAATTGATCAAAGTCTCCACCTTAACTAGCTTCACCCTACCATCTTCAGCCATATCTCTAACAAAATGATATTGTACATCAATGTGCTTGGTCTTGGCATGAAATGTTAGGTTCTTGGCTATATATATTGCACTTGGACTATCACAATAAATTGTCACTACACCTTGTTTTATTCAATATTTGAACATAGTCTCTTAAGCCAATTGGATTCTTTACAAGCATGATTAGTTTCCATATA
>VDFB02235675.1:0-15282 GCA_007258455.2 Sequoia sempervirens
TCGTGCTATTCCATCCAATCTCACATACCTCAAAGGTATCAGCATTAGTAAACTCATGCTGCTCCAAAAAACAACCCATCAACAGCATATGCAAGCTCCAAGTGCCAACAGTCGAAGAAGACAAAACACAACAGGAACTCCCACTATCTGAGTAATCAAAAGACATCACAAGTCTACCAATAACAGCACATAGAAAATGTAACCATGTAGTACCAAGGAAATATCCACAATGACATGCACATCCAGCAACAAACCGCTACAAGAAAAATTTATCTCACCACAAACCTTCACGGTCACAAAGAGAAACTCTGCACATCATCTTCCTGTAGAACATCCTCCTACATACACTTCTAACAGCCAGCTATGTCGAGAATGATCTCCTTCACATCCCAAAAATAAAATCCTTAACAACATCCATCCGTTCAATCACCAAGATCAAACCAACTTTAAAAACATGGATGTAAACCTCTCAAAGAAGACCAAACTACATCATTTCCCATTTCAGGAAATCAGCCCATACATTATCTCCTACCAATTCTCATCAGTAAATACAGAAACTCAAGGAGATAAAATAAACTGTACAACTTCCACTATGAATCCTCCAAAACCATGAAACAACAATTCAAGATCCATATCATGAAAGTAAACATAAAACACATCTGAAAAATATAATGGGCCAAATGCCTTTCAGATAAATTGTCGAGTAGACCAAGAGTGGGAACGAGAATACTCCTTTCAAGATATGCAAGTCGTCATGACTAATCCAAGAGCAATCTCCTCATAGGTCTCTTATTGAACTCACGTTCAACCAAGGTGTAGGCTTCTCGTACTTTCTGCTAGAAAACTTCATTAAGAGTAACAATCAGCAACACTTCTCTCATAAGAGAAAAATAGCCTCACCTTATTCTTCATGTATCCACGAGTACTAGCAACCGATCATCTCATGCTACACTTCAACTGCATTACTGCACTATCACAAAGTATCAAGCAAATAATCAAAGCACCCAATACACAAATAATTACCAGACCATTGTCAAAGTTCCAATTATCTAAATCAGGAACTTATCATGACATCATGATCTACACATCCCCATAGGAGATTCCATGCTTCAAGTGACCTCACCATTGTCTCAAGTACAATGCACAATGCCAAAACTCCAGTGCACAAACAAGAGTATACCATGACATACAACAAATAGACTAAAAAAAAACATCACCTGTCAAGCACCACCAACACCTTAACCAAAGACTCCAAGCGTCCTCCATGGATCCAATATGTTGCACATCTTCAAGTAATGTCCATGCAAAAGTGAAAGAACCCTTCTGCAACACTAAAGAAGACCATTCACCACCATATGATGAATCCACAGTCATTGCTAGAGCTCCCACTGAAACGTGACACCCGAGCTCTCCAAGCATCATGACTACCTGCTACAGGTTCCCTTAACTGACTATTCAGGTACTCATTGAATATCCATCCTCTCATCTCAAAACAGTCACACCAATGCACAAGTGACCAACGACAAGGCCAACTTACAAGTCTGCACCAACAATGAACCAACCTCGTGGATAAAGACAATCCACATCCGAGTTATCTCACTGCAGCCAATGGGTAGCTAATCCACCAACCGCATAACTCGTAGATCACAATCATCGAACATGCAAACCAATCATTGCATTGGAAACTGCAATACTGAGATATCAAAGAGAATAACCACGTAGACAACATGACTCAAACACCAGATCACGCCAAATCTGATTTTCCAATCATGTCCACAACGAGCACCATAATCAAGGAACCCACAAGCACCACCACAGGAATGCTGAGTGACAAATCATGTATCAACACTCCCATGCAGAGAAGAAATCACACCTTCTTAAACCATGCATCAAGCATGCATGCAGGACTACAACTATCTCATCCAGCATCACCCCAAAAAACTAGTGTCTAGAAAATAGCTTAACAACAACTCCACATAATCACAAGTTTTGCTTAATCGTGTAAAACCCGTAAAACCACAGATCCATGCAAGTACAAATCATCCTTAGAAAGAAAATAGCAGTTCAAGAGAATCTAGGCCCCTTTCAGGCTAACTCTAAAACCACCACATGTACATGCATCTGAGAAAGAGAGAAAGGCTATTTCAGAAGCTTGCAAATCATCTAATGATTAACTCCATAGCCTTCAAGCATTCGAGGTTAACAAGAAACAGTGCCTCCCAACACCAGGAACCACCACCTAGCATAAGCACTCTCTTCCATGGCTGAGAAACAACCTAGGCTTCTCCATATTACCCAGGAGCCTGTCACACAGACACCCAATATGAAAGCTTTACTGCTACACAGCCATGAAGCATAGATATCCACCTCATACTCCAAGGTTATATCGCTACCAGCCAAGAGACACAGATCACAGCATGATCAACTCCCTTTTCCATCTTGACCATCCTTCAAGCTGCATGCTGTCTCAGAATACCACAAGGCTTCCACTCATCAAAGGATCAATACATTAGTCCATTCCTCCATATTTCTTCCAGCCTATTCAAGCTAAGAAATCTTCACAGGAGAAATATCTAGAACCATCAACCAGAAGAAGGCTCTGATACCACTTGTAAGGGAAAATTGGTCTTTCGGCAATGCTCCAGAATTTTCTTCTCTAGTCCGGCTGCATCTCCCAACGATGCTCTAGAATTTTTGCTTCTTTTGTCTCGACTGCATCTTCCACTGATGCTCCTAAATTTTGGTTCTTCATCTCGGCTGCATATTCTAGTGATGCTCCAAACTTTTGTAATTCCCTTCCTCTCTAGATGTTCTGATATTTCCAATGTCATACACATGCTCATCATTAAATTTTCCCATCACCTTTGAAATCCACACCCTCCACTACCATCTTTTATCATAATAAATAAAAATTATTATGGCTACTTTCCATCATAATAACTACAACATTAATTAGTCATCCCATATTCATTCATAAATTCATTACGACACTTCCCATCCCATCTGATTATATTGTTACGTTAGCAAAGGTAAGCGATTTTCAAATTGATGACGGGACGTAAGGTATGTATAGCTTTTACTTTAAGTAGATAATTATTATGAATAAAAATAAATAAATTGGAACGTACCGCCATCATTTCCAAACTTAGTAAATTGTGCGGATTGTACTCTCACTTAAGATGTGGAAATTCATGCACTCTTTTCCATGCAAAGTCATTATTCAGTACAACAAAGCCAAATGCCATAATTAATTCATGTCAAAGTATGAGTGGTTAGAAAGTTTACATTTTCTTTAATCTATGTCATAGTTTTGTTTAAACAATTTTTCACCTTTTGAATGCTGCGGCATTCAACAGAAACTGATCAAATTCACAAGAAAGGATAGCATGGGAGGAGCAAAGTGAAAATCAGAGCCAACTTCCATAGAGAAGTTATTCACACTAAGTAAAATTTTGGAACTATTTCATAGGGTTGGGTGGCTGGAGTTTATGAAGAAGTTTGAAGGGCATAATGAGCAGCTGGTAAAATAATTTGTAGAGAATTTCTCAAATGGACAGTTAATAGTGTGTGGGAGGAAATTCAAGGTAAGCCCTCGAGTTATTTCCCGTTTATCTGGTATTAGAAATGAGGGTGTAAATTTATCAGAAACTACAAATATTTCCTATCAGAAAATGGTAGAGCTTTTCAGTAGGGAAGGGGAACCTTAGCCTTTATTAGTTGTAAATACCAAGGGGAAAATCAAAGGGTTTCAAAGAATGTAAATTCTAGAGCCGTGGAGAATGACAGTTGCCTGGATAATCAAATATTTCACATGTGAAGGGCAATGTGCTATAATAGTTGGTCCCCCCTTTCGGTTATTGACTCATTTGTGCCATGGCACCGAAAACCCTGAATTCAGAGTCAATCTTCCCACTTTTCTTAGTGATTCTCTTGTTAATATGATTGAAAAGTTTAAAATTGGGTCGGGTCCATTCAAACATGACGGCTTCATACATTTAATTTATAAATATCATTTCTTGAAGAAAGGAAGAATGAAACAAAAATGGAAAAAAATTCTTTAGAAATTTGAGAACCTTGTGCCAACAAGACATTTAGAGAAAAGGAGAGCCATCCAGTCTAGCAACTCAAAATTTGGAAGAACCTTCTTCTTAACCTCAAAATGCTGAAGGGGCTCCTGACAATGAGGGGTCGAAAAATCTAATAAACCCTTCAGACCCTCAGTAAAGACTAAGTCCACAAAATGTATCAGAAGCTCCAAAAAAACAAGAGGATATGGACCTTGAAAATTTGGAAGACGAGAATGCTCGTCCCCATAAAAAGGGAAGGGGACCTAAAATAGAAGTACACAAGCCTTCCCATTTGAGAAGAAGCAAGAGATTGTCTTATGAGGTTAGTTGTGTTGTGGCTTTTGATCAATTGCATGTCCCTAAAAAGAAACGGCAGAATAGGCAGTCCCAAGAAACTGTAGCAAAATTATGTGAAAAAGAGGCCCAACCATGTGTAGAAACAACCCAACTAGGTGAGTTTGGAAAGGAAAATGTCTAGCTTGAGACAAGACAAGAAGAAATAAGAGAGCAATTACCAAATGTTGTACTTATTGATAATGAACCTCTGGAATCATTTTCTCCTTTTCACCAGCCAATGGAAACATAGGAAGATGATATGATTCACCTTAGTGAAAAATTGTCTGCCCCAATTGCCAGTGATGCACAACTAGACCCACTAGAGGTACATGATAAAGAAAATGTGATTGATGATAATGCAGAATTTTGTATTTCTCCTTTCCACTCTAATGTACAAATTGAAAGTTTTGATAACATAAAAAAAATTAGATGAGTTGAAAACATAAATTGTTCAATTGAGATTTAGCCTGTAGAAAAATGAAGAAAAAATAAATCAACAACGGGAGGAAATAGATGTACAAAATAAAGTTTTAAAGAAAAGAGATCAAGAAATCATAGCTTTGAAGGCTCAAATGGAACAAAAAGATAAAATTATTGGAGAGTTGCAGATTCAAGTGCAACCGAGTAATGAGGAAGGTAAACAATATTTGGCAAGTTTGTCTGAAAAAGACAAACATATTAAAGGTTTAGTTGATAACCTAGTGTAATCTCTTCAAGCATTTGCAGAAAAAACAAGAAAAACATAAATCTGAGATCAATGCATTTTTGAGAAAATTTGTTGAGTTAGAATAGGATTTGCAAGAAATCAATGTTAAATCAATAGTGGAATCAAAAGAAGTATAGACCGAACCAACCAAAATGGAATGGTTTCAAGTCCATATTCCGCCAATACTAACTATATGGATGGAGAGATGCTATTTCTTTAAACAAGTAGGAATAGAGAATGCTAGACTTAAGAAAAAATAGTATTGTTGAAAGAATCATATGATCACTTTATTAGGAAAAAATTGATGCATGTCAAAATGGGGAGTTGTTATTAGCCTGTAGAAAACCATCCAGGTTGTATTCTATGTTTTTGATACCCTGTAGAAAACCATCCAGGTTGTATTCTATGTTTTTGAATGAGCAATTGTTAAGATGGAAACTATTGAGAATTTCTTACAATCTGCCTCATGATCTAGATGATGAGAAATTTTTAAAAGCATTTAAAGAGGCAACACCTGTTCAAAAAACTTGCTCTGTGAATTATTTGTACATAATCTGTTTTTAAAAAGACATACTAATTTCTTTGTCAACCTCTTTGTTGGGGAAGTACAACTCAAAGCATTCATGTCTACCATGCAAAATCTGATTCAGTGGCAGGAAAGGACCAAAGAGTATTTGCAGGTAGAAAGGACTATGGGACTTCAGATGAGACACCCCAACATAAAACCCTTTACTTTTAAAGCTCGATTATGATGCATTAAGAGATATGAAGCCATGAGAAGCAAATATAATGATAATCTTCAATTTTTTTTTGAGAATTTTACAGTTTACGGGCCACAGATAATAGAGAGGGCACGGAATGCTTGTGAGGAATGATATACTCCTCTGCCGATGTATCTCAAAAGTAGGGAGGTGATTTCCCCCACTAATTTGAAATGGTCCTATAGAAGAGCCAAGGTATTAGCAGGGATATTACAACTTAAAAATAAATGGATAGGGATGAGGTATAGACCTCCATTGCTTCTTCAGCCACCCCCTTGCAGTACTTGTCACTACAAAGTAGAATCCTAAGGACTTACATGCATGGCAAGTAAAGGTTACATATAACAAGGATTTTCTTAAAAGTCTTGGTGATTAGGATAGAGAAGTAGAGGATCCATATGATCTCAGTTCCAAATACGAAGAACTAAATAGGAACAGGGATGTGGAAAGGCAGAGGACATAATAGAGAGCAAGAGGACCTACTTAGGCTTAGGAAGGGGAGAGTGATGAGGTATAAATAACCGCGTAATTATACTAAGCTAATAACCCTTCCTTGTTCTTACCAATCACTTTAGCCCTACCAATTGTTTATTTTTAGGATTAATAATGCTTACTTTTTGTAAAATTATATATAAATCTTTATTTCCTAAATCAATTGAAATTAGTTGACTAATGTTGATATAATGGTATAAATTTAAGTCATTGTATAGGACATTATGTACAACTGATTGGACTTTAAGCAGACTTCAAATAGTTGAAGATAGAGCGTCGAGAGTCTAGGCACTGGAAATTCAGGCGTGCATAGTGGAACAAGTCCTTTTAATGCTTTATGTTAAATTTTTGTTTAAGAACTTTAGGGCTCCACTCCGAGCCTTTAATATGTTTTATGTTATGGACCTCAGCCAATTGGTTAGTTAAAATTGTGTTAAAATACTTTTTCAATGGTGATCTTCCACCATCTAAAATTTAGGATTTTGTTAGCAGTTTAGTATATATATATGTTACCTCCAAAAACAATGATATGGTGATACTACTATGATGTTATGATATGCTTTGAACATTGTTCAGTTATGTATTTTGTTCTAAAATTTTATGATATGAATAAATAAATATTGCTAATCCTATTTTGAGTCAATCATTCTGAGTAATGGAAGCATCGTAGATGGATTCATTTTGAAGATGCAAAAGTATGTGTGCTTTGAGTTAAGCGTAGAAACACCTGAGATGGCCACTCGAGGGATCTCGTAGGATAGATAAGTATTTTCATTTTCAATGTTGCTACCTTTATTTTGTACATGATAAATTTGGATGAATGTTGATTGTGTGTGTCGAGCTCTGTCAATTATTCCTACAGGTCATAGTTTTAAATTTGCAATCTTAAAGTTTTTTTTATTTGGAAATTTCAAAGCACCCACTCTTGTTGTTAGTTACAAGTTGTCAAGTTTACTTTTTGTCAGCAGTTAGTTGTTAGTCGTTAGTTTTTTTCATTTAAAACTTCACAAATTAATTGCAAGTGTTACTTCTTAGGTAATTCATATGCTTTCTAGTTTAACAATCTCATGCTTTCTAGCTTAAACAACTTTACGCTTTCTAGTATAAATTTTGTTTACAACCGTTTCAAGAATTCAAAAAATCTAAGAGAGATAGCCAAGATGTCCCCTATTGCATATAGCCTTAGAACACTACCTGATAAATATAATTGATACATTTTCAACTAAAGCGATAGGACCTCATGACATTCTGTCAATATGTTTTAGTATTTTTTAATTTCTAATCAACCTCATTTTTTATTATAACAACCTAATTGCATTATTTAAAAATAAAAACATATTAGAACTAATTAAAATATATAAAAAAATGAATTCCTCTACAAAAGGGTATTTTTAGTTTTTTGAAGAAAAAATATGATTGAAAAAATATCATGTTCAAGTGGAAAGTTAAAAAATTCTGAAAAAAGATGAGGTAACTGCCAACAAGGATGCCACAAATGGTTTTGACTAAAATATATTTTTATCAAAAACATTTTGATCAAAACTACATGTAAATTGAGGCACATTTGAAGATTATAAAGGGAAATATTTTATTGTACAGTTTTGGGCAAAAGAGTTTTTCCCAAAATTGCATGTGCCACATATAGGCCACATAGTTTAAAGAAAAACTATTTTAGGCAAAATTATTTAGAGAAAACCCATCGTCAAAGTCGGGATTAATCTTTTCCGTCGAGAGATCAGATCGAGGTCATCGAAATCGGCAAAATCCAGGCGAAAGCGTCAAAGATCGAAGTCGAAGTCAGTCGAAAAAAGAAAGATAGTGATAGGAAGTTATATATATACACATATATATACACATACACATACACATACACATACACATACACATACATACGTACGTACATACATACATATATATATATATATATATATATATATAGGGAGAGGTACAAATGGGGATATATATAGAGAGACATGGGAAGAGAAAGAGAGAGAGATCTCTTTATATCTCTATCTGTATATTTCTCATTATCTATCAATCTCTCTCTTCCTCTCTCTCCACTATTTCTATCTATGTTTTTCTTACCTTCTCTCTTCCTTTATTTATCTCTCTTTTTTCCTCTCTATATATTTTTCCCTCTCCCTACCTCTCTCTCCCTTGCTCTCTTTTGTTATCTCTATTTATCTTTCCCTCTCTCCCCCCTTTTCCCTCTTTATCTCTTGATCTCTCTACCTCTATGTATCTTTGTCTCCTATTTCTCTTTATCTCTCTATCTCCCCCTCTTTATTCCATGTTATCTCTATCTTTTTTTCTCCATGTCCCTTTATCTCTCCATTTCTATCATTGTTTCTCTCTCTAGCTCTCTTTATCTCTTTGTGTATCTGCATCTCTCCTTTGTCTCATTTTCTCCCCCTCTTTCTATCTCTTTCTATTTTTTATCTCTTTTCCTCTATATCTTATCTCCATCTCCCTCTTCCTTCTATCTTCCTCTATCTTTTCTATATTTCTCTCTCTATCTATTTTCCTCCTTAAGTGTGCAATGGGTACACTAAAGAGGTTTTAAAAGTGAATTATTAAATCCTTAATCAAATGGCATGCTACGGTGAGCATAACTCCTTAGGTACAAGTGATATCCTTGGGTTATTGGTACGAAACAACAAATCAAAAATTAGCTTCTCTCTCACACATACTCTATAACTTTTAATTTAGATTTTAGGTTTGAAATTCATTTTATTATTTAAATTAAAATAAAAAATCAAAATATATTTATTCTACAATAATTAAACTTAAATAAGACAATTAATTATAAAATAAATAAATTTTAATAATTTTAAATTATTATTTGTAATTTCATAAAAAAATAAATAAAAAAATTTCAACTTAAATCTAAATAAAAAATTAAAATAGAATAAATTAAATGCAAGGTCAAAATATATCAAAATCAAAATATTAATAAACATAATAATTTTTAAAAAATCATAATAAATAATAAAACTTTATATGTTAATAAATAATTAAATAAACAAGTAAAACTATTTTTTTAATTTATTTGAACTAAAATATTAATAAAATATGTACCTAAAAAAAGAATGAATATATTACAAACAATATTAACATAAATTGAAAGATAAACTCAATATTAACAAATAAAGAATATTATGAAAATGAGTGTAAATATAGTTAAATTATTAAATAAAATAAATTAAAATTGTACATGAAAAAAAATATTAAAAATAAAAATAAACTATATTAAAATTGCTAAAGCTAAACTTTAACTTTTATATTAAAAATTACAAGAAACACCAAACTTAAAAATAAAATGAAATCTATTGAAAAGTAAAAATTCAATTAATAATTTATTGATTTTTTAATATTTACAAAAAATATATATTTATTAAAAACTTATATTATATATAATTAAAATAAAAATATTTTTAAAAAAAATTCAAACATATAATTTATTTATTTTTGGTCGATACCTTGCAATTAGAGTCATTCTTTTATTTTAATAAAAAAATATATTATTTGATCTTATAGTAGCAAAATCTAAGTTATCCCCCGTTTCTATTCTTTTGCTATCTATAACTATACTATGTTGCTCTAGGGTGCTACAAAAACCCAAGCTTAATTTACAATTTTGTGTATATGGGCATTTTAGTGACACAAGCTATATACTAATTAACTACAAAAAAATTATAGATACAACTTCTTATTAGTCCTTCTCCTCTTCTTCCTACTCTCGATTAATAAAACTCAACATCCATTCAATACCATAGGTCGGCTCTAGGTTGGCTACCTTTTTCAAAAAGGAGCACCCTTTCGATGCTTTGTTGCAATGGGCCATGAGAGTTGTCAACTGAAAATTAGCAAAATACAAAAACCTCTACACCATTGTGTTATCCTCCAAGAAATGTTTTATGTCCTTTGGCTATGGGATACCCACATCTAGACTTGTCAATGCAATGACCTCCTCTAGACCGCCAAGGAAATTCTTTTTAACCAGGGCAAGAGCTTTTACCATTTCTTTTGGCTCACCCAAATATATGAGGGTAGCCATGAATCTAGATGATATGTTTGATTTCACCTTATATTTGTCGTTTGCCACCAAAAATTTGTCCCCAAGCAACCAATTTATTGCCATGAGAACCAGGCCATGATGGGTCTTGAAAACCATCTTGTCTCGGTGCTCCTTGATCTCCCTAAGGGAGGCCATCCATTGCTTAGCATTCAACAACTTGATTGGAATGTCCATTTATGTCACCCAAAAAATGCTCTTCAATTTACGAATATGGTCTCCACCCTTCCATGACCCAAAATAAACAAACCTCACACACTTCATTTCTCACGGGCTTGTTCGGAGGGGAGTATTGAGCATTCACCTTATGAGATTGCTAATTATTACTTTGACTACTCTTTATAACCTTCTACCACCTTCAAGTTAATATAATCACACACCATTTATCCCCCATGCGCATACATGGCCATAAAAGGGATCCGTACCTCCAACTATCCTTCCAGTGTATCATTTTTAAGATATAGTTTTTAAAACCTTTGATGGCTCATTATTACTAACTACTTGATGACATAACCCTTTCTAGATTTCATGGGTCCTCTTCATAGCTAAGTTGGCGAGCTTGTCAACATCCTTAGCTTCCCTATAGATGTGGTCAATAATGTAATTCTTTAAATCACTTTAAATCAACCAAGGATGCTATAGCTACCTCTATAAGTGCTTTTAACTTTAAACTCTAGGTCGATCTTGATTTGACTACATTTATTACTATCATTGAGTCACCCTCTATGTTGATGCATTTTAATTTTTGCTTTAGGCCCAGTTTTAGTCTAGTTATTGGGGCTTGAAATTCATCCTCATTGCTCATTCATGTGTTTAGTGGTATGGATGCACTACAAACTTTTTGCCCTCTCCTAGTCTTGAATTATACACCCCACCCCAAAAGTACCTAATTTTCTTCTCAAAGCACCATCAAATTTTAATTTATACCAACCCTATGGATGGGGAAACCACTTGGTCTCCAATCTTTCCCTTTTATAATTATTCACCACTAGCACCAAAAACTAATGGTGGATAGATACCATTCCATTCCTTTGCTATTTTGTTGTCCTAAGAGGACCAAAATTTATTACTCAACACATGGAGTTTTATCGTGTTGTTGGCAATTTCAACTATTGTCACATCTACCTTATTGAAGAAAAGATGGCATTCTTGTTGTTTTGTCTTGGAATATCCTTCTATTCCTCTCATTCCATAATTCCCATATTAGAATTGATGGGATAATGATCCATAAGCAAGATAAAACTATGTTTTTATTTGGATGCAAACAATATTTAAATAGGCTTAGAATGTTGTTGGGTAGAGCACTTTTTCATCCCAGCTTAGTGCAAAGCCACCTTCAACATTCCTATAAAAATTGGCATCTGAGGAGTAGGTGATCTACCTTCTTCTCCCAACACTTATATAATAGCACCTCGAATGGTTTACCATATCTGGGCAATGCTAACACAGGCTGCTCTATAAGTTTCCTCTTAAGCAGCTCGAATGCCTCTTGTTGCTCCATCTCCCATCTCCACTTTATGTCTTTCTTGAGTAGGTCTGTGAGTGGAGCAATGATCCTGGAATACCCCAACACAAATTTCCGGTAGTAGTTTTCCAACCCGAGGAATTGGTGCACCTCATGCACAGATTGCAAGGGTTCCCATTCCTCTATCGCATGCAACTTTTTAGGATATGGTTTTAGCATTCCATGGCCAACAATGTGGCCCAAGAAGTGTATCTCTGTCTGTGCAAAAGAACACTTCTCCTTCTTCAAAAAGAGCTTGTTCTTCCTCAGCAACTCGAAAACCTCTACAAGATGCGTTTTGTGACCCTCCAGTGTTTGACTGTATATCAGGATATCATCCAGATAGAAAAAAATGCATCTATCTAAGAGCAACCTAAATACATCATTCATCAGAGTACAAAATGTGGTCGACACATTGGTTAAGCCGAATGGCATAACTAGGTATTCATAGGATCCATACCTCATCGTGATGGCAGTCTTTTCTTCATCCCCAAGAACTATTCGAATCTGGTAATAACCCAGTCGTAGGTCCAATTTCGTGAAGTATCTTGCCTCTGTGAGTCTATCAAAAGAGTTGGCAATGAGGGGTAGTGGGTACTTATTTTTTATCGTGAGCTTATTCAAAGCTCTGTAGTCTACGCACAACCTCAAGGTACCCTCCTTCTTGCGTTGAAATAGAACTGGTGCTGCATATGACAATCTTGACGGTCTAATAAATCCAGCTTCAGTCAGCTCGCAGAGCTGCTTCCTAAGCTCTTCCATCTCAGGTGCAGAGAGTCGATAAGGAGCCTTGGCTGGAGGTCGTGCCCCTAATTCAAGCTCAATCCTATGGTCCACATGTCGCCTCAGAGGGAGCTCGACTGGGAGCTAACTCGACATAACATCCGCATAGCTATCAATTACCTCCTGCACCTCTTTTGGGTTTGAGGACTCGGCTTCCGCCTCTTTGTCCCAATCTCCCAAGAGTGCAGCCAAGTAAAGCTCATAGGAGTTCTTTCTTGCAGCTCAACACAAGCTCATCACCAAGATGATCCGCTTGTCTAGACCAACCTTCATGGTTTGCAATAGGCTGGGTCGCTTAGGATCCATAAAGATTACACTATCAAGATAGGGCGCCAGCATAGCAAACGGCTGGCTGATAAAATCCTGCCCTAGGATTAAGTCAAAATCGGTCATATCGATGGCCACCAAATTAATGGCACCGGACCATGACCCAACTCGCACGTTGACATCTTGGATGTCTCCAATGCACTTTTCAGCTATCCCATTCACACTCTTGAAGGATTTCTGCCCTTCAAGCATGGAAAGGTTAAGCCGTCTCACCTTGCTAGCCGCTATATAACTGTGGGTAGCCCCATAGTCGACCATAGCTAATACTTTGGTCAACCCAAAGAAAGCCTCCACAAAGCATAGCTCATGTCGAGTCGAGTAGTCTTGAATCATGACACCACCTTATGCATCCCGCGGATTGTCGCCAGGAGTTGCAAAGCACCCATCTCTGCAACGGGCTGATCTGGGGTCTGCACCGCATTTAGACTTTGTCGTTGTGGGCACTCTCGAGCCCAATGATTAGGTCAACCGCAAATAAAGAAATTATGGTCTTGCTTCTTCTCAGAGCTCGCGGAGCGATTCTTCTGAGGTTGTTTCTCATTCATCTTCTTACTATTCTTGTCACCATTACGCTTGGGATAGGGAGCACCTCCACGTTGTCTGAACTTCTTCCAGAAAGGCCTCCCTTGTTCGACAGCTTCAGTCTTACCACCATCATATCCTTTGGCTACGTTACCCTTGAAATCCAAGAGTCGCTCAGCCGCAATAATGGCCTGTGGAAGAGTCTGCACATTCTGACGACACATGTCCGTTTGCGCCTAGGATTGCAGTCCACGCATAAACAGGTACAACTTTTCAAAATCTATCATCCCTTTCCGTGCTTCCAGTACCAAGGTCTAGAAAGCTTTGACATAGTCTCGAACTTTCCTAGTATGCTTCAGCTCGTCGAACTGGGCCCTGATAACCCATTCTGAGTTACCAGGTTGGAACTGAACACGCAGCACGTCCTTGAGATCATCCTAGCTATCAATGTCATCTACCGCATATCCAGCCAACTTGTCAACTTTCCTCAACCTCCACCAAAGCTTAGCGCTTCCAGTGAGGAAGGAAACTGCCTTCTTGACTTGGGCCTCATCGGATAGACCAGGTAGGTTAGAGAACAACTCCTCGATGTCCCAGAAGAAATTCTCCAAGGACTTATCATGTCGCTTTCCATCATATGGCTCCACCAGACTCGACCCTTTGTGTGAGGCTTGGACCCCACCTTGAGTCAGTAAGGTGTTATGCAATGTTTGTCCTTGTTGTAAGAATTTGCACTGCTTCTGGAGTGCATCGATGGTGTTCTTCATTACTTCAGCCTCCACCAAGACATCAGTGTAAGTTGACACCAAGTTCTCTATGCACTCATCCAACTCTAGAGCTTCTGTCGCCATCATACGAACTTCTAGGTCCTGTAACTAGTCGTGCGTCCTAGGGTGATCACAGTTTTCACTGCGCCCAGTACGCAATCTCGACGCAAGTTGCTCATTGCCAGGGTTGACTTCTTTATCAGCTCCATGGTCTCTAGCCGCCATGATTCAAGCACACAAGAGATCGTTAGCTTCACTGAGGGAGTCTAGTCACTAAACCACTCTGAAGCCCGTTTTTATGAATTTATCTATTGTAAGGATCTTCTTCTGCAATATTTCCCATGCAAAGGTTCCAACCTTTGGGAAATAATGTTTTCTCTAGCAAAGGTGTATAGAAATTTTGACTGCTTCTTCACAGTTAGTAGCAATCCTATAGCCATCCTTAGAGTTGTATTATCCACTTCTTACCCCATTCCATATTAATATATATTACTCCCTTTTGATTGTTATACTCTAATTTTCCAAAATACTTCCAAGGACCCCCTTCTCTCCTAGCAGAGTATTCACTCCTTCCAAACTCTTCCACCTCCAACTACTTATCCCTTCCATGAGCACCTCCTGGATGTAATCTCTTACTTTCGAGCCCCAATTTTGGTTAAGGTAGCATTTTGATTGATCAAGGATATCCATTTGATCCAGAGGTAGGTAGTCTCCCCATGAGTCTTCCCAAAAGAGAGTCTCTTTCCCTTCACAAATATCCTAGATTAGATAGTTTGTAAATAAATATATGCACTTAATCATTAAGTTTCATATCCTAGAGCCTTGGGGAAGACTTGTGGTAATTAATATCTTGTTTGGATCGCTATTGTCCAAGTATTTGTTTTGAAGGATTCTTACCACTTCAATTCTAGTTGTTTGAATATTTTCCACACCAGTTATGCC
>VDFB02235676.1:0-35357 GCA_007258455.2 Sequoia sempervirens
TGGATAAAACCAAACGTGCAAGTAAACTCACTAGAGTGGAACTCAACGCCAAGTATAAAGCACCTAACCAAGGAGTTGAGGGCGACCATATGACGGAGTGATTACAGAAAGCAAAGCTTGAAAGAAATGCTGAATAATGAAACTACTCAACACCCAGAATGTGCTTGCTCACCCAGAATGGGAAGTAGCTACCATAGGGCGGAGTTATACTATTTCAACTAGTACTGAAAGCAAACTAGAAGGAAATGCTGAATATTGAATCTACTCTACACCCAGAATGTGCTTGCTGACCCAAGACGGGAAACTAGCGACCATAGGGCGGAGATATAACTATTACAAACGCTTAATTGAAACTTAGAATTATAACCAGATTTGAACAAGCCAGAATAACTGCCAGTACTACTGTCAGTGTTACAAAATAAGAAGTATTCGCCTGCCAATGTCTTAGAGAACTGAAGGATTAGTATTACATCATAGAATACTCCCCATATCTTGGATAGTCATACCCAAACAATAATACATTCAAAGAACAATACAATAATTTCTGTTTTCTGATATAAATCTGCTCTTAAAGAATAACCAGCAACCTAAGGAATTGCTCAGATGCTCATATCTCAGTAACCACTTGTTCTATTGACCTGATTCTTGATGCACAATAATTTCCTTATTATGGCGTCCAAACTAACACCCAAAGACAGACCCAAAATGCATCCAATAATTAATGCACGAATTTCAATGCAGCTACAATGGTACGGCCAGCTGAAAGGTACGGCCTTCTCTTAAAAATTCAATTCTTAATAATAAAATCTAAAAACCTAGGAATTGGGGCGCCTACCCTAGACAATGAGAAATAGATGATACCCAGAACTCTTTTTTTGGTATTTTTTGAATTACAATTGAAAACATGAATCTGCTATAGTAAAAGATGCTAAATGCTGAAACAATAAATGCCAACTATGATCTAACAATGCAATGCGGAACACAAACTGGATGAACTAAGCTGTACTCACAAAAGACTGAATTTCACCACTTGATGTTGTCTCTCAAACACGAAGTGATGCCCAATGCTAGGAGGCCTTCATTCCTCGAAGTGATCCAGAGCCAATCCGGCAGCATAACAGTGTATTTTCCAAAGATGTCCAAAATGATGCACAAGCCTCCTTTTTATAATTTTTCGTTTGACTTCACGAAACCCTAAAATCAGATTTTAGGTCAAAACTCTAATCTTCTCATGAGGGCGTACTTTCTCTTCAAGTCTCCCAATCTGATATTTTAATTCAATATTAAACTTTGGAATATGCGCCCCATTAAATCTTGCTTTGACTTAAGAAATAATTAAAATCATTTCTTAATGAGGGCGCCACCCATAAAACCCACTTTTTAAAACAACATTAAGTCATTAAGCCTAAGCCAAAAGGGTCAACGTTAAAATATAACATTTAAACGTGACTTTTTAATTTAAATGACTTAGCTCAATTCTCCGAAAGTTTCATGAAGCCAAAACCTAAGAAGTCAACCGATTATTCTCGAAACCGAAGTCAACCAACTGAACTCATCCGAAATCGCTAAAAATAGAATTCCCACAAAAAATAGTAAATTCCAAAAGTACTGAATACCGACGAACATACCAATCGCTAAGCCCCTCAAAACCCGTATGAATCCGGCCATTAAAACTATCCCCTTCTTCGAAAGTAATAAATAACCTCCTTAAAAATTAGGAAACCCCACTCTAACTCCGGACTAGCCTCCCGTTCCCCAAAAGGAAAGGCTAATCGGCTACCGAAAATGTCGCTTTGGAAAAGGGGACATTACGCCCGGCTTTCTCCCCAAGATTGCTTGTCCTCAAGCAATCGCGAAATCCAGATGCCGGTAGTCTCATCACTTTCCCAAGTTGCATCCTCTATAGGCAGGTTCTTCCACTTTACCAAACATTCTCTGATAGTTCTATTCCTCAAGGAACGTTCTCTGACATCAAGTATCTCCTCAGGAACCAGAACCAACTGTCCTTCTTCATCCAACGGTGGCAACTGGGAAGAAGCAATTACATTGTGTCCAAGTGCCTTCTTGAGGCGAGACACGTGGAAGACGTTATGCACTCTGCTATCTGAAGGTAGCTCTAATTCATAAGCTACCGCCCCAACCTTTCTGATGACCCTAAAAGGCCCATAGAAGCGAGGTTTGAGCTTCTCAGCTCCACTCTTCTTGAGAGTTGATTGTCTATAAGGTTGTAAGCGGAGATAGACCATATCCCCAACCTCAAAAGAACGCTCTACACGCTTCTGATCAGCATACAACTTTTGCTGATTTTGTGCAATCTGCAAATTATCCTTCAAGGATCTCATTATGTCCTGACTATGCTGCAACAAATCCTTGGCTAATGGTGCTTTGCTGTCACCAAACACCAAATCTGCAAAGCCGGGTGCTTCATACCCATAAAGTGCCAAGAAAGGAGACATTTTGATTGACATATGGAAGGTAGAGTTGTAGCAGTACTCGCCTATATGCAGCCACTTAACCCAAGCTTTCTGCTGTTCGGACACATAATTTCTCAAGTAGCCTTCCAACCACTTGTTCACCACTTCTGTTTGCCCATCAGTTTGAGGGTGATAACTCGTGCTTGGAGTGAGCACAGTACCACTCATTCTGAACACTTCCTGCCAAAAGGTACTTAGGAACTTACTGTCCCTATCACTTACAATATTCTTTGGCAAACCATGAAGTCTAAACACTTCTCGAAAAAACAAATCTGCAACTTGGGCTGCAGTAAAAGTGCTGGTAATGGCAAAGAAATGAGCAAACTTGGCTAATCTGTCAACTACCACGTAAATGCAATCCTTCCCTTGGGCCTTGGGCAACCCAGTGATGAAATCCATTGAAATGCTTTCCCATTTTTTATTGGGAATTGGAAGTGGTTGCAGCAAACCGGCTGGCAATGTATGCTCATTTTTATTTGCTTGACAAACAGGACATTCCTGAATGTAGCGCTGAACCTCCCTCTTCAAACCTTTCCAAGAAAACCTTTCTCGGATCTGCCTATAGGTCTTGAAAAAACCTTGGTGACCAGCAACTGGAATGTCATGAAAATTCAAAAGAATCTTCTTCTTGAGCTTAGAATCAGCCACCAGAAAGATTCTTCCCTTATAACGGATCAACCCCTCAACCACCTGGTACCTTTCATCATGGAAAGTACCTTCCAGATGCCTGCCGCAAACTGATTTTGGCATAACTGCCAGCAAATTTCCATGCCCCCTCCATCTGCGTTAGTCTTCGCCAATAATGAGCATGAGGTCCCCGACGCTGCATCGTACCACAATATTATTTTTCCCTTTGACATATTTAATGTCAAAGTCGTAAGCTTGAAGCTTACTCACCCATTTTTGTTGCCTCTCATTTAGATCCTTTTGGTGCATAAAATGCTTGAGGCTGTTGTGGTCGGGCCTTAACCACCTAATTTCCGTTCCCACCCCAAGTACTGCCTTAACGTAGCTAATGCATGCATTATGGCAAGCATTTCTTTGTCGCTAAATTGAATAAATATGACCTTCCACACCCCTTCTTAATTTTCGCTTTCAAACATTACCAGGGTGTTTGTTCGTAACGTAGACAAAGACCAACTCTTCAATTCGATGCACGACGAGTGTTCTAATGGCTTGAGAAATCAGTGGATAGCCAAAACCTGACACGAAGCTCGCGATCTTTTTAAACTTATCAAAACCACTTTGAGCTCCTTTCTCGGTCGTTCAAAGGCTCCTTTTGCGAGATCGCTAAGGGAAAGATTCTCGCGGAATACCCTTTGACTAACCTCCTTATGTCCAATAAGACTCCAGGAACCCTTCAACTCCGGAAATAACAATTTCGGTGGCTAATCAACCAATGCTGATCTTCTCCTGATCCACTCACTCCCTCAAGACCGACATTATGTATTAAGGTAGCTGGCTGGTCTCCACTCCATTCCAAATTCACATTTGGAAGCTTTTGCGAACAAGCTCTCAGATTCCATGATACTAAGCACTTCCTCCAAGTGCTTGAGATGATCTTCCCAAGTCTTGTTGTAGATCAGAATATCATCAAAAAATATCAGCACAAACCTTCAGAATCGGGTTTTCCAGCATCCGCTCATGTGACCTAAAGGTTGCTCTGAAAGTAGTCAACCCAAATGGCATGACCAAGAATTCAAAATGGCCATAGTGACATCTGAAGGCTGTTTTTTCCACATCTGATCCCCTCATTCGGATCTGATGGTAACCCGATCTCAAATCTATCTTCGAAAAGAACTTAGCCCCATGTAGCTCATCAATGAGCTCATCTATTCTGGGAATGGGGTATTTGTTCTTGATGGTGCTTTGGTTCAAAGCACGATAGTCCACGCACATGCGCATGGTACCATCCTTCTTTTTCACAAGAACCACTGCAGAAGCAAATGGGCTCTTGCTTGGGCGTATGAAACCCATCTCCAAAAGCTCCCGAATATTCTTCTCAATCTCATCCTTTTGTCTCTTCGGATACCGATATGGAGTTGTGATTACCGGTTTGGCTCCTTCTTTGAGCTCTATGATGTGTTCTGAACCCCGTTCAGGAGGTGGTCCAGGAGGCAAATCTGCGAAGACTTTGCTCTTCCTCGTGAGTAGTGACTGGATATCAGGAGGTTGGTCATGCTTAGTCTCAACAGGACTAGCAGGAAGTATCATGCATTCGGCAACCCACTCAGCTTGATCGTGACGGATCAGCCTTGCCATTCTTTTGAATGACACTACTCGAGGACCCCCATTGGACATTCCTCTCAGAACTATCTTCTTCCCATCCGATTGGAACTTCAACTCCATAGTCTGCAGATTCAAAGAGATCTCTCCAAGAGATCGCAGCCATTGAATGCTTAGAACAGCATCAGTATCCCCAATATGAACTACATAGAAGTCATCCCTGACTTCGTAGTTGCCCAACTGCATGGTCATGTTAGATATTTTCTTGGTGCAAGTAATATGAACTCCATCGGCAACCATGACCTTGAATCCTTCGAACTCCTCTGTTTGCAGCCCCTTCTTGGCTACCACAACTTCATCAATGAAGTTATGAGTTGCTCCAGTATCGATCAAAGCAACGATTCGCTGCCCTTTGACCAGCCCACGAACCTTAAAAGATTCATTTCTTTGAAAACTGGAGAGTTGAGCTAAAACTCCACCACTTTCCTTCTCATCTCCGGATTCTTCTGGAGCTATATCTTCTTCATTTCCTTCAAAATCAGATTGCTGGTCGGAAAAATCAGAACTACTTTCCCCAGCAGAATAGTACTCAATCTGATTGAACTTGACTCCTTTAGGGCAAACATGGTCTTGAGACCATTTTTCCTGACACCAAAAACACAACCCCTTTCTTCTGAGTTCATTCAGGGTTTCTTGATCCAACCTTGTGACATGGGGATTGCGATTCTTGAACTCCTTGTTCTGGGGTCTCAAATTATTTTTATACTGAGGCCTTTTTCCTTTATCCCTTTTCTGAAAAGGGGAGTTTGACTGAAATTTTGCCTTAGGAGCAGCCCACTCCATATTTCTTGCCTTTTTCATGGCCTCTTGCAGTGTTGGAGGATCAAAGGCTTTAATCCAGCCTTTGAGGGGTTCTGTCAACCCTTCACTAAAAAGAATCACCAATCTCCTTTCTGTGATTCCAGTCACCATGACGGAGAGTCTCTGAAACTCCGCGATGTATGCTTCAACTGTGCCATACTGTCTCAATTGAGCAAGCTCTCTGAAATGGATCTCAGGATCTTTTTTTTCAAACCTTTCGATGAGCCTAGTGGTGAACTCATCGTATGTTGTGATAGACCGATGGCCTAGAGTGACGAGGCCATGGTACCACCACTCGTGCGCCACCCCATCAAGGTGTAGCGTAGCGAACTTGATCGCTTCTTCTTCCGCCATTGGTCTAAGAGCTAGATAATTATCCAGCTTTTGAATCCAAGCTCGGGCTGAACTTGTGTCACTTCCGTCAAAGTGTGGAAGCGTAACTTTGTTGACAGCTTGGTACAAATCCCCTTGATTTGATGGTCTCCGTTGATCAAAGTTTCTCCCTTGGCCTTTGTTTTTCCTCTTATGATCCATAAAATCATTGAAGGACATGTCCATCCTAATGTCGGCGGGTAAAGAGTCATACTCTGTACGGCCATGCCTCAACTGCTCCACAAATGAAGCATTCTCTTCAGGATCTGGCTGAGTGACTACAGGAGCCACAAAAGTGGGTTTGAAAGGTCGGGACGTGATGTAAGTGTTGTTGGACACCGTCCGGGCTGCATGCTCATCATGCTGATTGGAAGCACTATGCTCCCCTCTATGGCTTGAGTTGTTTTGCGGAATGGTATTGTGGCCCACTCTTCCCATCATGAGTGAAACCATATCCATTAACGCATCCATCTTCTTCTCGAATCTCTGTCCTGGACTGATGGATCTCTCTCGCCTCTTTACCATCGCTATCTCTACTGGCGAACCTCTCTGCTACCCCTAACCGGATCTTCTCACCTTCCGCCATGTTCATATCTCGGAATACCCCTTAACGAGCTCCCTCAAGATTTCAAGTCGTCATTCTTCGAGGTCGATAAAGCTCGAACCGTTTTCCAACCTTTCTTGTCTTCCGCAATGTACCTCTTTTCTCTGGCCACCAGACGTAATGAACAGATGGCAAGATCTTTGGCCTCGATACCACCGAAATATACCGGTTTAAATTTTCAGTTTCTTTCAAATGACATAAATATTCACAAATGCACCCGTTAAGGTTAGATGGATAAACTGAAACGTGCAAGAAAGTAAACTCACGATGCAGAAGGGAACTCAACGTCAAGTATGTGCTACCCAATCCAAGGTGGAGTGAGGGGCGACCATATGACGGAGTGATTATAGAAAGCAAAGCTTGAAAGAAATGTTGAATAATGAAACTACTCAACACCCAGAATGTGCTTGCTCACCCAGAATGGGAAGTAGCTACCATAGGGCGGAGTTATACTATTTCAACTAGTACTGAAAGCAAACTAGAAGGAAATGCTGAATATTGAATCTACTCTACACCCAGAATGTGCTTGCTGACCCAAGACGGGAAACTAGCGACCATAGGGCGGAGATATAACTATTACAAACGCTTAATTGAAACTTAGAATTATAACCAGATTTGAACAAGCCAGAATAACTACCAGTACTACTGTCAGTGTTACAAAATAAGAAGTATTCGCCTGCCAATGTCTTAGAGAACTGAAGGATTAGTATTACATCATAGAATACTCCCCATATCTTGGATAGTCATACCCAAACAATAATACATTCAAAGAAGAGCAATGTAAATACTTGCTTCTTCGCATATAAATCTGCTCTCTAAAGAACAAACCAAAGGAACTCCCAAGGAATTGCTCAGATGCTCATATCTCAGTAACCACTTGTTCTATTGACCTGATTCTTGATGCACAATAATTTCCTTATTATGGCGTCCAAACTAACACCCAAAGACAGACCCAAAATGCATCCAATAATTAATGCACGAATTTCAATGCAGCTACAATGGTACGGCCAGCTGAAAGGTACGGCCTTCTCTTAAAAATTCAATTCTTAATAATAAAATCTAAAAACCTAGGAATTGGGGCGCCTACCCTAGACAATGAGAAATAGATGATACCCAGAACTCTTTTTTTGGTATTTTTTGAATTACAATTGAAAACATGAATCTGCTGTAGTAAAAGATGCTAAATGCTGAAACAATAAATGCCAACTATGATCTAACAATGCAATGCGGAACACAAACTGGATGAACTAAGCTGTACTCACAAAAGACTGAATTTCACCACTTGATGTTGTCTCTCAAACACGAAGTGATGCCCAATGCTAGGAGGCCTTCATTCCTCGAAGTGATCCAGAGCCAATCCGGCAGCATAACAGTGTATTTTCCAAAGATGTCCAAAATGATGCACAAGCCTCCTTTTTATAATTTTTCGTTTGACTTCACGAAACCCTAAAATCAGATTTTAGGTCAAAACTCTAATCTCTTAAGCGAGGGTTTTGATTTTCGCTAAGTCTCCCCAACTGATATTTTAAATCATCATTAAACTTCTACCATGTTTCCATTAAATCTTTATTTTCACTTAAGAAATAATAAAATTCATTAGTTTCAGAGGGCTTCACCCATAAAACCCACTTTTTAAAACAACATTAAGTCATTAAGCCTAAGCCAAAAGGGTCAACGTTAAAATATAACATTTAAACGTGACTTTTTAATTTAAATGACTTAGCTCAATTCTCCGAAAGCGCCCTGAAGCCAAAACTGAAGAAGTCAACTGATCATTCTGAAATCGGAAGTCAACCAACCTGAACTCATCTGGAAACTGCCAAAAATAGAATTTACTAAAAATAGTAAATTCCAAAAAGTAATTAATGTCGGTGACTTTAACATACCAATCACAAGCCCTCCTAAAACTCCTGCTGAACTGCCTATTAAAACTATCCCTTCGGTGCTAATAACTCTGTGAAATTAGTGGAAACTCCTAATTTTTAACTTTCGACTAGCCTCCTGGGTTCTAGAGTGCACCCGCCACCACCTGGCCAAAGTTTGGAAAGGGGACATTAAGGTGAGTCTGTGATATGCTTCTAAAAGTGCATTAGACCCACTAGGGCAAACCGACATTTTAGATTCCTCGGGATCGCACTGTACCGATATGCAGTATTTTGAGCCAATCAAAATCGGGCCATGGAATCCCCTAGCTGAGCAAACTTTCGTATTTCTTTTAGAAACTTTCTATTTTAAAAAGTTTTGCCAATATCCATTTCCAAATAAACCCAGAAAAACCCAGAAAACGTTACTAATTTTAGAAAATTTCTAAAGATAGCAGGTTTCCTAAAATTTAGGGATAAAAAACCGATCCGTTTTGTAGGCTAATGCTTCCCTGAAAGCGTAATCTGTGATTGTGTCTATTACTCGGTAAATTTTTGTGTTTGTCCCCATTCAAGTACATACACACCCAAATTTTGACCTTTTCATCACATTTAACAAGACTTTTACTCATTTCTTCAAATGTTCATGTAAAATCTTAATTTTGGGGTGTTACAGGTATCCAATTGCACTCCTATTACATCCAAGGCTTCAATGCATTGAGCAAAAGTGTCCTCCCACTTACCCTCTTGCCTCTGAAAGATGTTCATATAGATCAAGAGAGATAACATATCATCTAACTGATTTTCATTAATAGCCTCCATCTCTTTGAAATAAACACTTTTCACATTTTCCTTTAAATCTTCCAAGTTCAAACGATTTGTATCATTGGCCTCCTATCCTATCAATCCTTCAAGCGATGTGAGGATCCTGAGCTATATCTTTCCAAGAGAGTTTTGCATACCAACACATTCCTCTTTCATCTTATCATATATTTTCTTTTTTGCTAGCAAGGAACTTCTCTTGTGTTGGATTACATTGAATTGCTCAAAGTTGGTATCTCCAACTTTCCTCCACTTTGATGATAGTTCGGATTCTGGATAAAATCCTTTGAGAACTTCCTTGACTTGATTCTTCCTAACTCCTCCTCCCACATTATTTGATGTAGACATGGCACCTATATGAAGCTTGAAATTAGAAAGCATGCATAAATTATAAAGGTGTTATGCTTAAAACCCTAAGGCTAGGTAAGTGCATTAATGGTGAAATAAACTGATCTAGAATTCGAGAACTTCAACTTGACTGCAAGGATTGATTAGAAACTTTTAAAAAAATCAGGATTTAGCCTACAATAAATGCAAACAAAAAAAAAAAAATCTCATTACCAACCCTTGTCCCTTCAAGAATATTCAAAGAAATTTAATTTTTTAACTGGAATTTGCAGGTCTAAAGCTGGAATTTATTTGCAGGTCTGCAAACTTAAGATTTAAATCCTTATTTCTCCTTTAAATACTCTCCATATTCGCAGCTTGTGAACCTATAGAAGCTTGAATTTCTTGTCTAAAACCTGCAATTTGTAAATGTATTTCACTTCTTTTGCTTGTAAACCCAGATTGATTAACTTTGCAACTCATGAATAAAGTTGCAAAACTAAGAGAGGCGCCTATGAACTTGCTTGTAATTTCTCATGGCTGTGTTGCAGCTTCTTGAGAAGAATTTTAAACTTGTGTTGAATGAAAAGAAGACTTCAAGCGCTTCTCTTTATAAGCAAACTCTTTCCTTATTTAAGGAATTCAGCCTATCTCATGATTGGATGCTCTATTTAGAAAAGAGGAAGAAAGCTTATCCTTAAGCTCCCTCTTTGTAATTTCTTCTTGGGTGCATTCCTTGTTTGTCTCTTCCTTTGGCTTGCTTGTGAAGTTTCCAAAAAAAACTTGAGTTAACCTTGTTTTAACTTGCTAGAGATATGAACTTAGGAAAGTCAACCCCTATGTGGAGCTTTTGGATTTTGAACTAGATTCTTTATCCCTCTACCAAGTAAACTTCATGCCTTAGGCAATTTTATGGACCTCCACTTGGAAAATACGCCCCCCAACTAGATTTCCTATCATTTCAAATGAATTTCTTACCTTAGGGGTATCTCTGGATTTCTTGAGGTTTTAATTGGATTTTACTCATTTGCCTTAGAGAATTTCATCCACTTCGAATTGGATTCCTCGACTTAAGACATATTTTCCCAACAAGAATTTTTACTTCATTAAACTAGATTTTTTACTCTTGGAGGTGGGTGAACTTCAACTGGATTTCATGTGACCTTTAGTAGATTTCCTCTTTGATGGATTTTATTTCAAGTGGATTTTCCTCTCAACTAGTTTGGACTTCAGCTTGATTTGCTTCCAACTGGATTTTACTCATTTGCCTTAGAGAATTTCATCCACTTCGAATTGGATTCCTCTTGACTTAGACATATTTTCCCAACTAGAATTTTTACTTCATTAAACTGAATTTTTTACTCTTGGAGGTGGGCGAACTTCAACTGGATTTCATGTGACCTTTAGTGGATTTCCTCTTTGATGGATTTTATTTCAAGTAGATTTTCCTCTCAACTAGATTGGATTTCAGCTTGATTTGCTTCTAGCTGGATTTTCATCATGGGCGAACCTCATGGCTTGAGGAAGATTTCCTCTTGTTTGGGGCGAACTTTAAAGGTTTTCAACTTAGCATTCTCTTGCCTTGACATTTTTGAAATCCTAACCCTGGCACTTTCTAAAAATTGAAAAAGAAAACAAACAGCAAAATTTCTAAATTTAGTAAATCCCCGATTGGTCCCAAAATGCCAAAAATGAATCTTTCAAAAAAGCAAAAAAGCAGATTTTCCTAAAAAAGAAAGGTTGTTTGAAATCGCCCGAAGAACAGTCATTTTTACTCCAACAGCCCTTTTGAACACCCTTGTGGCATTAGAAACTTCATTTGACCCTTCGAGCATTGACTTGACCTACTCAACTATCCCAAATCTTGACAAATTTCTACTCAAACCCAGACCTCGGACTCGCCGACCCACCTCTGCCTCGAAAGAGACTCAGAGAAATTGAAGCCAACACTAGAACCAATTCTAACACTAAGACACCAGACAAGACTAAAGGGCGGGTCCCCATTTGCAATGAGGCGATGTGTGATTAGGTCACAACATGTTGCAGCAAAGTTATAGTCCTATTCCAATTCTTCTACCTTTTCAATTGTGTTTTAGTTACTCAACCTTTATCATGCTCTATTATGTAGGGAGTGGTGATTTATGATTAGATTTATGTTTTGAGTCCTCGTTCTAATAAGACTCCCTCACACCTATATGAATAGTTCGGTGGTCGAGATAGTTAGTTAGTTGAAAAAGCGAATATAGCAGATAGATATGTTTAGTTAGTTTTTGTTTTCGCATAAACAATGTTTGTTTTCCAATCATGTCCTTATGAATAAGATATTCCAAATGAATCTTGTTGGATTGTGATATCTTGATTTATGCAATGAAGATTTTTTTAGTTACGGTTATGTTGAATTAGTTTGAGGAGCTAGATTTGAGTTTATCTTGTGGAGACAGTCACTTAAGCAAGGGCCACTCAAGGTAATAGTTCCCCACTTTTATTTTTGCACATTTATTTCTGTTATAGTAGCTATTTTCATGATTATTTTTGTCTTAATCAGATTCTTCATGTGGTGAATGTAAATAAGATCTTGTCATGTATTCATGCTTTAATTGTTTCCATGCATTGTCCTCCGGAATGAGTCAAATTAGTCAAGTTAGCAATATTGGTTAGTTATAGAATTTATTTCTTGACAATGAACTAGTCACAGTCTTTAGCTACAAGTACCCGTAGCAATACCTTTAACATTACTTCTTTCATTGTTATGCAATTTATGATTTCTAGCGTGTGTAAACACCTATGCTAGGATGATATGGGTAGTGAAGAGTCTCTAAATGCACATACAATGCTAGCATCATCAAAAGCTTACATTAGCCCTGGTTGATAATTAAATGAAGGTCTTTCAAGCATTTAGTGGACTGTTCAGTAGGACCCCCTTTTAATTGTGTGTTTGACACCAAGTGTATTGAACATTAGTGGGCCCCTACATTCATGATGGTAAGGACAAGTCTGAAACTCTAACAAGGTAAGGGAAAAGAGTAGGGTTTGAAGGAAAGGGATGACAAAATGGACAAATGTAATAGCCTAATAGGAGACAGGAATGAGAGCAAGGAATGGATGTGAGGTGTGACTAGATGGATAAGCCCCCACACATAGATAGGAATAAAGGGAAAGTGATGTTGGGAGGAAAGGCATGCTAGGATGGGGAAGTCCGAAAGTCTGATGGGGACCAAGGAACAGTCAGACTTAGATGGAAAAACATGCCTATATGAGGAACTCTAATACTCCAAAAAAATGGAAAACACTTAGAAGACTAGGCATTCCTTCATATTTGGAGACTTGTAGGACTTTATACAAACATATTGGTAAAGAAGAGAAAGAACACAAACACAAAATTGAACTAGGGAAGATGAAGGAGACGAGAAATATGCATTTTGGTCCATAACGTAAGTTATGTAATGTCCCCAATTTCCAAGAAGTCACCAGAAGTCAAATTAATTAATTAATTAATTATTAAATTGCCCTCAAATAATATTTTGGACGATTATATTTAATAAATTAATTTATTATTAAAGTGACTTTAATAAAATTTGTGTTCAAACATTAAATGAAAGTCACTTTACACATGCCAAAATATTTAATAAGGTGGTGAGGTATAAAAGGGAGAGAGAATGAATTAAGTATCTTGTGAAAATTTATTACCAAGAGCAATTTTGAGAGCACAACTTTCAAGAGACTCAAGGACAAAAACCCTTGAGCCGGTAGGTTGGACAAAAACCCAATTCATCTATCGATGGATTCATTTTAGAGTTCACAATTGGGCTTTATTGTGAGAAATTTGTGACTTCTATAAAGACAAATTTCAAAGGTTATATGCGGTTAATTGCAAGATGGAGCATATGATGATATATTTTGGCTTATATATTATTTGTTGAAGTTCTTCTCACATAGTAAATCTAGCCTCTCTATTTTATATGGCATACTATTGTTTAAGTGTGAAAGGTAGAAGTGATGGCAACAATTTGAAGGGCGTTGTAGTCACAATTGAGGGGCTTATATTTAGCGTCCAATAATCTTTCAAGGCATGGCTTCTCTTACATTTTTGTTGCACATTTTAAAAAATAGTGGTTGCATTTATGGTGAGAGATTATTGAAGTGTTGCATCCTTATTTTCCAACTGCCATAGTTGATATGGTAGAACCACAACATGAAGAAAATATTTTTTTGTTGAAGATACCAATGTTCATAGAAGAATCATGATCTTAGAAATGGCATCGCTCTACCTCTGTACAAGGATGTTGCAGGCTATATAGCATCGAGCATGTTCATGTGTCTCTATAATGAGTCCATCATTTCATATGAAAGGAAGTCACCACATTTATTTCAATCGCCAACCATCTAAGATAGAATAATTGAGAAGTAGAGTGCCTAAAGTTTAAAGGATTGCGATACACTCTTAGTTGTTGAACCTTCATTAAGCGTTGTCCAAAACAAAAAGGAATCAGATCTTTTATATAGCTTATATCACTGCCAATGTATTAAGCACCACCGCACATACATTTGAGTATGTCCAGCAATACCATGTTTCAAAGAATTAATTTCTAAATAATATAATAGCCTAAATCAATACATCACAAGTAGCAATGGATTTTTTTTTTATTAATGGATAAACAGGTTTTCAATGGACGCAAAACCATTTACAACAGGTTTTGAATGGACCCGAAACCATTCGGTTTTAAGGGGACCCAAAACCCACACAAAGATGAACAAGCTGCCCAAAAGATAGAAACAAAATCAACCAGGATCAAAACAAGGAAACATCAAGCCAACAACCAGCCAAAATCCAGCAAGCTGCCCAAAAAAGAACCAAGACTCTACATGAATCTTCAACTTGTTGGTTTTAACAGGACCAACAACCCACTACCCAAATACAAGGTTTTATTAGGGACCTTAAACCCGCAGCCAACATAGATATCTTCAATAATCACAAGGAAATAAGCCAACCATCCATAGCAAACAAAAGATCTCTTGCACCAACCCCACACTCGAGAAGCTGAATCACATTCCACCTCAAAAGGAGTTGGCTCCCCTCTATAGAAGCAAACATCATGGAGAACCCAAAAAAGAACCAAGACTCTACATGAATCTTAAACTTGTTGGTTTTGACGGGACCAACAACCCACTACCCAATTACCAGGTTTTATCAGGGACCTTAAACCCGTAGCCCGCACAAATATCTTCTATAATCACCAGGAAATAAGCCAACCAGCCATACTAGCAAACAAAAGATCTCTTGCACCAACCCCACACTCGAGAAGCTGAATCACATTCCACCTCAAAAGGAGTTGGTCCTCTATAGAAGTGAAGTAAATCATGGAGAACCTACCACTCATCATGAAAAATCAGCAATAAAAAAAGCCCCTTAGGGGATTACACCACCTCAAAGGTATATCAAATGTTGGAATTCAACCAAAGAAGGGAACCCCTCCTCCAAACCACAATCCCCACCTCTACCCCTCAAGAAGAGAGGGTCCACCAAGAGGGAGTAATCTTCACCTCAAAAGAAGACTCGATTGAAGAGAAAAGAAGAGAGCCACCTAGTAAGCAGCAAGGAACACCTGTGACATCCAATGCATCTTAGAGAAAGAGTAAAGGATAAGAGCCACAAGATGAGTAATCGAAAACAACATGGGCGTAAGAAATAGGACAAGAGCAGCCCATCCATCCCAATAAAAACCACCAACAGCTTTTCATTAGGAAACCACTCCCCCCAAGAGAGTCAGACCACACCCACGAAGGGGTAAAACCAAGAAACCATCCCCCAAGATCTACAGAAAAACAATACTAAATAAGGGGGGAGACCCAAAAACATAGACCAAGCAAAAATAATTGCTCTCATAAAAATATTCACCAAAGTATACCAGAGCAGCATCGAATCACAACCCATCAACCAAAATAAGACTAGGGAGAAGAGCAACCCCAAACCCACAGAAAGCAATCAGGGAAAAAGATAAAACACTGAAGCACGGCCCATCAAGAGAGCCAACACCACTCCATCTCGAAGGAAAAACACAGAGAAAAGGAGGGAAGCAATCCACTCCAAAGGGGGCTCTAAAGAAGAGAAAACAATAGATTCAGTGCACTCAAAGCCCACACCCCAGAACAACCAGGGCTTTTGTGTTAAAACCACCCAAGAAGAAGAGGGAAACAAACCCCCCAAAGAACGACAAAGAAGGAAATACCTAACTGGGCACCACACCCAAAATCTAGTAATGCCTCCATCCAAAACCAAGCACGCAGCAACAGGACCATACCCTAGTCTCCCCTCACAAACCCCATAGCCCGAAACACAATCTGACGAGCCAAAGATTCCACCTGGGTCATCATCTTCGCCTCCCTCTGCAGCATCCTCCTCCGAAATCAAAAACGTCCGGCCTCCTTTCCCGCTCGAGCGCTCCATAGTTCTTCTAGAAGATTTGTTAGTTGAGATTTTGTTTATAGATTCCAGCTTGTTGAATATTATGTGCAAAATTGCAAATGCAATAACATTCAAATATGCATTTAAAGTAAATAAACCATTACAGTCATGTTTATTCAAATAGTTTGACAAAATGACTGCATTGTGAAACTTGTGAAATCGTAAAACTTGTTTTCATATTTGGTTGAAGTAGTTTTTAAAACAAAATTAGAGGGGAACAATGGTATCAGAGCCAACATCCTGCCAGCTTGGGGGGTTACATACACTAGTGATAGGGCAAAACAATACATTGAAAGACAACAAAAACGTAAACAATTTCAATTTTTGGAACCATATCCAGAAGAGGACATATTTTCAACTGCATTAGCAGCCAGGCAGCCACTTAGAGTTGCACAAGACAATGGAAAAATGGTGGGTTCAAGTAGTGAGAGTCCCTGAGCTAGGATTGAATGAAGAGATCATGGCGATGTCCGGAACATATTGAATGATTTAGCCAAGGGGCAAGAAAATGATGCAGCAATTCATGCAAACACAACAATAGTTAATCATAGCTATTGGCCAGATGTCTCAGGATATGAATTCTATAGGTGAAGGTAGCAATGCAAGTAATGATATTCCATGAGCCACCAGTATAAGTGGGTCACATAGACCTTTTCAAAATACATTCATACCTAAGGAGGAGGAAGAAACCCCACAGGAAGAGGAGCAACCATTGGTTGATGAGGTGATGGCAGTTTGTGATGAATATTACACACTTCCTCATGCAATTAGAAATGAAATAATGCTAAATGAACATAAGGATAGGAGTGTGATGTCCCCAATTTTTATGCCTAAGAAGAAATTGGATTGATTATTTAAATATTAAATGGTTTGTATTTCCCTTAAAAGACCTTATAATTATTTGATTAATTATATAATATGACTTTATCAAATCATTAATAAACATTATAGTCTAATAAAGTCATTATTAAAATAATTCGGTTGAACCAACTAGAGGGTGGCGAAGATTAAAAGGAGTGTTGGCAAACGTATTTGGCATCACAGAGATTGAAAATGGCTGATTTCACATTGAGATTCTGAGAGCGGAAACTCTTAGTATCCATCGCCATTCTTGGATAGAACCCCAGACATAGTTGTTTGTAGAGCTTTTAGATGTTTGCCTATGGTGGAGTTATTATATACCGTATGGCCAACTAAGTTGAAGCACGGTATTGAATTATCAAAATGTGAATGCTCTCCAAGTGAATACAATGTGATCTAGGAATAAAAGTCAGCTCATCTATGACTAATCAACATTGGCGTATTATCGGGCACATGTATCTTTACAATACAGTTAGCGGCCATCAGTGCCAACGTTGTTTATGCACTCAAGCTCTCCATTTAATGAAGATTGGCATTGTTTATACTTATCAGCACAGAAGTTTCTAAGTCACATTTGTCGGCATCGTTCTCATTTGACACATCCATTGGAGTTTCTTCAAATTTTGTAGTGAATTCAAGGTTACATATATGTGTTGATATCGTCATTGTTCCTAAGTTTGCTCATTGGTGAAGGTTCGGGACCATCCTGGATGCCATGGCCGAAGATGATATTTTCTCATTTATATAAACAGGGCACCGCATACCTATTACTTCTATCTAATCATGAGAATCCTGTTATTTCCTTTTGATGGCAGGAGTCCTGTTATCTCTATCCGATTGTGGGAGTTTTGTCATTTATATATGAGTGTGGGAGTTCTCAAGTATGTACACACTTATAAAAACTAATGCTATTGTCAGATATGATATTGGTAATGAGGAAGTAATATTACAAAGAATATTTGTAACATTCTTTGCACTTCCTGTACGTCTATGCTTGTCTTAAGCAACTAGAATTTATGTCTTGTATTGCATTTTGGGTCGACTGCAATTATCTATCCTATTATTTAACTATAATGTTTTGTTAATTATCTCTATCTTTATTAAAGTTGCATATGATCAAATTTATCATATGGATATACCATACAAATGCAAACCAAACCAACTCAACCAGTATGGAAACGTTGATAAATAGAATGGGTTAAAACTAAGGGAAAATATCCAGGCAGGGGTCATTACAGTGGTATCAGAGCTATTATCCTGCCAAACTAAGGGTATAAATCAGTTTTCTTCAGCTATAGTACATCAATGGACAGAATTGAGAATGGAAGATTCTTATCTACTTTCCTTCCCGCCTCGCCCACAAAGGAAAAGAAGCCTAGCATGGAGAAAATATTGAAAGACCTTGCTCTATCACAATAAAAGATTAATCATGATTTACAACAATCATGACTTGTGGCATCTTGTAGATTTTCTCTCAAGGAAATCCAAGCACTCTAATGATTCGTTCACACTTACAACTGAAAGAGCTCATGACCTATTTGCACAAAGCAAAGGGAAGAGAAACTCCAACGAAGGTTTGCAAAAATCTTCATGAGGAGTTTGAGAAACATGTCGATGTAGTATACGAGGATAAAAGAAAAGGACTTGTAATGATTCTATTGTGACATCATCATCCTTACAAGAAGAATCACATGAGTATGTTAGCTTGGAGACGTCCATTGATATCAACAACTCTAATAAAGGTATGGACTCTAATTATGTACCCTTGTTTGATCACAACACTGCCCAATCTTTCATGGTTGAAGATTGTAATGCACCCACAAGTGAGATGGTTGATTATAATGTTGACAAACTTCCTACACATGAAAACAAATCGAAAAAGATAGTTCATGGCAGCCAAGGTCAATTTGATGGTTGGGGACAAAATCCTTTCGTATTAGAAGATTTGGAAAATCAATTTATGGTAAAGGAAGAAAAGGTAGTGAAAGTGTTATAGAGGATGGATAATACTCATAAACACATTCAAGACCTCATTTGGACAGCCCAAATTGAGGAGAGGCGAAAAGGAATGGTAAGTGGTATTACTCATACACACTTTCACTCTACCAAAGAAGCGTTGGAATTAATGAAAGATGACTATTTGCAATTACTTAGGGATAGAGACATGGCTGTCAAGTTGGTGGAAGACAAAGATAAGGAGATTGTTGATATTTTCCTTCAATTGAGTAAAGCGCATTACTCAATGCACAAAACAAAAAATCAGTTATGTGTTACAGCCACCTCTCAAGAGCAAAAAGACAATGCAAGAGGTATGTAACTTGAACAAATTGATGAAGGGATTAAATAGTTTCATAGGGATGAATTTGCGAGTTGTGAGGGTCAAATTGCTTGTGAAAGTACAAGGTGCAGCCATGGATTGATGCTATGCTTGGTGAATTTCTAAAACTAGAAGAGGTGCATAACATCCAAGAAGTCACCAATGAAAGGATCAAAGAATTACTTTACAGCCTTGGGACAGTAGTAGATGATAGAGAGTTGCGAATCTCAGACCCTTGAACCAGCAGATGATGAAGATCACTCCTCATGGGTGGAGGAATTTGGAACCACAACAAAGATACTTAACAAAGGGTCTGATTTTTAATGTTTGGGCAACAGTTTTCTATCTCCATTTAAGTATGAGATGACAAGTCTAAATTGCAAGCAACTTGGTTTTGAATACAATAGCATTCAAGATGAAGATTTCTTTCAGACATTACCGCCTCTTATTACATGGGAAGGATCTAGATCACACAATTGGTGAGAGGACAAGGATTGGCAAGACTAATGGCAAAGAAAAATCTGGATGCCAATCAAGTGAATCATGATGAAGAATTAAATGTATCTCCCATCTATGACATGGAAACCTCCAAGTGGTATAAGGATATTGTTCATTACTTACAAGACATGTCATGCCCTGAATGGATGATAGACAATCAGAAGAGAACACTTAAACTGGAGGCTATAAAGTATGTAATCATTGAAAATGAATTGTGGTGGGGAAACCTGGATGGAGTACTACTAAAATGCATTAATAGAGAACAAGCACTGGAAATATTGACTGAAATGCATAGTGGTGTCTATGGAGGCCACTATATGGCCAAAACTACTATTATTCAGCCAATTTTTTTTTGATTTTCACAATTTATCAGATTACAATCATTACAACAGTGCACCCGTTAAGGTTAGATGGATAAACCTAAACGTGCAAGAAAGCAACCCTAACCAGAATGGCGCCGATGATGGCGAGCATTGGTCAGGGGATCTAAAATAAACTGCTTATGCGGAAAGAAGAACTCGACGCCAAGTATGTGCTACCCAATCCAAAGCGGAGTGAGGGGCGACCATATGACGGAGTGAAAACAAAACGATGCTTGAAAGAGAGATGCTGAGAATTGAAACTACTCAACACCCAGAATGTGCTTGCTAACCCGGAATGGGATAGTAGCGACCATAGGGCGGAGATTCACTAATACAATAACTTGAATGGAAATAAGAACACAATCTGATTTAAGCAATAATGAATTAACTGTCAGTACTACTGTCAGTTTTACAAATAAGAACCTTTGCCTGCCACTGTCTTATGAATTTAAAGGATCAGCATTACATCATTTGGAATCCAATGTTAAGTTGCATAGTAATACGAAACCCAAATGCCTACAAATGTCAAGATACAGATTTCTGCTTTCTTTTACAATCTGCTCATTAAATGTTTAGAACAGCAGTCTAAGGAATGGCTAACATGCTCATAACTTCCACGAATCACCTCCGATTAACTTGAAAACAAATGCAATAGCTCTTAACTAAGCACACGACTAGTATGAGACACTGAAATCAGATCTAAAGCCCATAGATTAATTATGCACAAATCCCAATGTTCCTAGATGGTACGGCCCAGCTGAGAAACTCGACTTGGCATTAAAAATTCAGTTTACAACATTAAAATCTGCAATATGGAACATAAGGGCGCCTATGGCTAACACATGCAACAAGCTAATACCCACAATGATATTTTTGGTATTT
This sequence comes from Sequoia sempervirens, assembly GCA_007258455.2. Lineage (NCBI taxonomy): Eukaryota > Viridiplantae > Streptophyta > Pinopsida > Cupressales > Cupressaceae > Sequoia > Sequoia sempervirens. The sequence continues at coordinate 20,932 of VDFB02235676.1, forward strand.
TCAGATTTACGAAGCAAACATGCAATCTGCTGTCTTAAAACAATGCAATAAGCTGAAACTAACAAATGATAACTTCGAATCTAACTATGCAAAACCGAACACAAATGAGATAGCTAAGATGCACTCACAAGTAGACTAATAATCATCACTAGTCGTTGTCTTTCAAACGAGAAGAGATGCCCAAACTAGGAGGTCTTCATCCCTCGAAGCAATCCAGAATCAATCCGGCAGCATAACGATGTATTTTCCAAGATAACCCCAATGATGCACCAAGACTCCTCTTTATAACCTTCAATTGACTTTGCAAAACCCTAAAATCAGCTTTTAGGTCAAACTTCACCCTCCTCAAGATTGGGCGTACTTTCTCCTCAAGGCTTAATAAATGATATTTTAATTAAAACATCATACTTTGATTAAGGCGCCCATCATACCCTGCTTTGACTTAGGGAAATATTAAATCATTTCATAATGAAGGCGCCCCCCTCAAGGAACCACCTTTTAAACACAACATTAAGTCATAAAGTCTAAGCCCATGGTCAACGTTTAATTATAATAATTAAAACGTGACTTTTTAATTTAAATGACTTAACTTATTTCTCCGACAGTGCCCTGAAGCCAAAACTGAAGAAGTCAACTGATCATTCTGAAGCCGGGAGTCAACCATCCTGAGCACATCTGGAAACTGCCAAAAATAGAATTTACTAAAAATAGTAAATTCTAAAAAGTACTCTGAAAGCTGAGACGAACATACCACTGCGAAGCCCTCTGAAAACCCAGAAGGAATCCGCCATTAAAACTATCATCTCCGAGCAATGATCTCCTCAAAATTAGGAAACCCTAATTTTAACTTCCGACTAGCCTCCGGGTTCCCAAAGAAAGGCTAATCCACTAAAAACGTCGCAGGCTTGAAATGGGACATTAAATACACACAAAGTCTTAAGGGCAAGGTTTTGGTGGCCAACACTCTTTAAAGATGCACACGGATTGGTAAGGGCATGTGATGCATGCTAAATCTTTTCAGGAAAACTAAAATTCTCTAGAAATTTGCCACTCCGACCAATAACAGTGTAGGCTCCATTTCAACAATGGGGGATAGATTTCTCAGGAAAAATTGTAGAGAAATCTAGTGGAGGACATTCTTGGATTCTAGTAGCTACTAATTATTTCACAAAGTGGGTAAAAACAATACCAACTAGAAAGGCTACTAGTAAAGTGGTGATAGATTTTTTGATAAGCAACATTCTAACAAGATTTGGTGTACCTAAAAAGATTGTATTTGGCAATGCCATGTTTTTTAGGTCAAAAGAATTCACAGATTTCTGTAATAAGTATGGGATATCAATCTTGTATTCATCCCCTTATCACCCACAAGGCAATGGACAAGCTGAATCCAGTAACAAAAGTCTAATGAATATCATTAAAAGGGTGATAGAATAGAATAAAAGAGATTAGGATGCAAAACTGAAGCAAGATCTTTGGGCTGATAGGGTGACTATTAAGAAAACTACAGGACAGTCACCATTCCACCTAGTTTATGGGATTGAATCTAGAATGCCAATAAATAACCTGTTACAAGTATATAAGTTCATCCAAGAATATGATGTTGATATCTTTGATGACATGCAACAGAGGATTAATGTTTTGACAAAGTTGGATGAGCTGAGAAGGGATGCACAACAGAAGAACATAAAAAATGCAATTGCAGGTCAAGAATATTTATGAAAAAAGCTCTTCTATCGGGAAATTTGAAGTTGGAAGCATGGTATTGATGTGTTATACCAAGTCACAAGATAAGGGAAAACATGGAAAGTTCAAAGCTTTGTGGCTGGGTCAATATATGGTTAGTAAACACATTGAAATGAGACTTCTCACTCACCGAAATCCCAGCCGAAAGCTAGCCCTGGCCGAGTTCGAAGCCCGATTCGACCGAGCCAGATTTCATCACGACTCACCGGACTTGCCGAAATCGGGCTAATCACAGCTGGACCCACGCTGCAAGCTCTTAAGACACTTAAAAAACATAAAGTTAAAAGTTTAAGTTAGTTTTTTTTTTTGTTCTATATGTTCTCTCCAACCCTAAAAGCAACCTCATTTCACTCTTTTGGCAAAATAGAAGGAGAAGAGAGAGTTGTGAAGAAAAATAGGAGGAGAAGAGAGGGCAACCAGCAAATTGTTTAAAACAAATACAAGGTCATATATCATTTGGGAAGCTTCATACTACTAAGGAGGTGCATTGAAAGCTCATTGCTAGTGATTGGGAGGAGTTTGCATTGCACTCCAAGCCAAATCTAAGAGGTAAGTTTGATTTTAACGGTTTTTTTTGTGTTTTTTTAACAAATAATTCATTGTAATTTGTAAAATCATTGTTTTTTATAGTTTGCATTTTTTTTTACAAACCCTACTTGCAACTTAAATAATTTTACAAACCCTACTTGTTATTGCAGCCACATTCATTTGCAAATCAAACCATATTATTATTTTCACAATGTCTCAAACCCCAGTCAGAAAAGACCCTGCTTGGAAACATTGTGAAAATTTTCCCGGAATGAAAAGAGGAGAAACAAAATGTAAATACTGCAAAACAATATATCATGGAGGCATAAATAGATTGAAATACCACATTGCACGCATACCCATCCATGATGCAGTGGGCTGCACCCTAGCACCTATTGAGGCTGTTCGTGAAGTGCAGGTGCAATTAGAAAATTTTGAAATGCAAAAAGAAGTTAGAAAGAGACAGAGGGAGGAGTTGGCGGGTGTTGGAGTTGGACAGGGACTTGGTGCTGTTGGAGGTGCTTCTTCCATGCCTCCATACCGTCCTAGTGCTAGTGCTTGTGCTAGTGCTTCTGCTTCTGCACCATCTATTCCTATGCGTACTCCTAGTGCTGGTGGCGCTGCTACTGCTAGTGGTAGTGGCAGTATTAGCATTGGCCCTAGAGTTCGTAAATCTAGGGTGGACTCATATTTTGTACCACGCACTACTCCTGGTTCCCAACCGTCGCTTGAGAGCATGGGTTGGAACAAGGATGCACATGATGCAGCAAAAAAAACAATTGCAGACTTTTGGTACTACTGCACCATTCCCTTCCATGTAGCCAGGTAATTCTTTTTTCGTTTAATTGTTTTAAAATTTATATTTAAATTTTATTGTTTTAGAATTTAGATGTATCTCACTATCGAATTCAAATTTAAAGTTAAAAACTTAAATCTTTTCATTTTATGACATGTTTTAGGTCTCCTTTTTGGCAAAACATGGTTGATGCAATAACCATATGTGGGGCGGGGTTCAAAGCCCCCAGCGAAGATGAATTAAAGGGCCCACTTTTGACTCAAAAGGTGGCGGATGTGAAAGCACAATTAGAGGAGCAGCGTGTGCAATGGAGGAGGATTGGTTGCACCATCATGACTGATGGTTGGACCGATAGGAGAAATAGGACGCTGTTGAACTTTCTAGTTTCCTCTGGAGGTAATTGTACTTACCTTAATACATTGATATTTGAATTTGATTTAGTGATTAATAATTTAATAAGGCCGATTTATGTTTTTAATTTATTGAATAATTGGTAATTTGGTTTTGCTTATTTTTTCAGGTGACACTGTCTTCATAAAGTCCATTGATGCTTCCGCCCAATTCAAAAATGCCACATACCTATGTGAGGCTATAGAGGAGGTGATAGCCGATGTGGGGGAAGAAAATGTAGTGCAAGTGGTGACAGATAATGCAGCAAATTATGTTGCTGCTGGTAGATTATTGATGGAGAGGCACCCAACTATATTTTGGACTCCATGTGCCACCCATTGCATTGACCTCATGATGGAGGATCTTGGCAAGCTCCCATGGATAAAAACATGTATGGAATCAGCAAGAAACATTTGCAAATTTGTTTACAATCATGCATGGGTGCTTAACCTTATGAGGCAATACACGGGGTTGAGGGAGTTGTCTCGTCCTGGCATCACTCGGTTTGCATCAAATTTTATCATGTTGCAATCCTTGATTCGGTCAAGGGCACCTTTGAGGCGCATGTTTGCTGGTGAGGAGTGGTCTTCCTCATCCTTTTCTACAAGCACTGCAGGGATTGCTGTGGCTGATTGCATATTTGATGAGGCAGGGTTTTGGACACCAGCAGATGAGATTGTGAAGGTAACATTTAATTCTTTATTATGTTTTAATTTTTAATCATATCTTACTTTTATTTGTTCATTTTCATTGACAGTCACACTTACTTATTTGTGAAACATGTTTGCACTTTGCAGTTTATTGAGCCCTTGCTAGTTCTCCTACGAGTTGCAGATGGGGAGAAGCCCGCAATGGGCTACATATATGAGGGCATGGATAGGGCCAAAGAGGCCATTAGATCAGTCTATGGTGGAGTTGATGATAAGTATCGTCCCATTTGGGAGATCATTGATAGGAGATGGCAAAACCAACTCCATAGGCCCATCCATGCAACCGCATGTTTCTTAAATCCGGCCTTCCAATATCGCCGTGATTTCCGTGCAGATAGAGAAGTTCTTAGTGGGCTCTACTTGACGATAGAGCGAATGTTGCCCGCAGTTACTACACAGATAGTGCACGAGATGGATATCTTCACAAAGGCACAAGGAGACTTCTTTGCATGTCAAATGTGCAAAGAGAGTAGGGCAACATTAATGCCAGGTAAAAATATATTTAAGGGCATGATTTTTATCTTTTTATATTCTAATTTATTAGTAAATGTTGAACTTGAACTTGAAACTTGAAATGAGATTAAACTTGTTTCTTTTTCTCATCTCAGATAGATGGTGGGAGATGTTTGGTTCTGATACACCGAACCTGCAAAATGTTGCCATACGAATATTGAGCCAGCCATGCAGTTCATCCGGTTGTGAGCGCAATTGGAGTATGTTTGAGCACATACACTCCAAGAAGCGCAATAGATTGACAGTGGAGAGGATGAATGACCTGGTATATGTTCATTACAACCTTCGGCTCAGATACAGGAAGGTTTTTGACCACGACAACACCCCGATCTGTTTAGAGGAGGTTGATCCACAGTCTGAGTGGATCACTGAGGCTACAGACGCAGTCTTTAGTGACGAGGACCTTGATTGGGTGGACCAGGCAGAGAGAGAGGCTGAGGTTGTAGCCATGGCTGAGGAGGAGGCTAGAGCACGAGGAGACATAGCTACTAGTGGTGAGAGTGGTATGGGGACTCAGACACAGGCAGAGACTATGGCTGCAACTGCAACATCATCCAGGACCTTTAGACGCCTTCGTAGGAAGGATGCTGGCTCCACTATGCCATAGGCATAGAGTGATAGACTTATAGCTATTGTTTTGAATCTTTTGATATTTCATATTTGTATGGAACATTTGATGTCATGGATTTCATATTCCATGAGTTTTGTATACATTTGACTAATTTTATATATCAAAGTATGTTATTTCCTTCAGCAGCGCAACTACAATTTGTGTACTTTATACTTATGTGATCATTGTATACTTGTGTATGTGATCAAATTTGCTTTTATTTGTGTTGTATTCAATAAAGGGTGCTTGAAACAAGTTTTAAATCTTTAAAAATCTCTAATTTTCTAAGGTTTTTTCAACTTTTTTCATTTTGCCGAGTCTGCGCCGAGTCCGAGTCCGAGTCGCCGAGTCGCCGAGTCGAGTCACCCTAGCCGAGTCCGGGAGTGAGTCTCGTGAACTATGGTAAAACCCATGGAGAAGACTCTTATTTCCTGCAAAATCTGACTAGAGAACTTTTGGAATTGCCAACACATGGACAATTCTTGAAGCCATACTTATCTTGAGGTATGCTCTTATTCCATCTACATTGTAACTTTGTGTATATTCTGTTGCTAGGTGTGCACCCTTGGTCTCCCTGTGTTGTGCAGCGCAATGCTTGGGTTCGTGACATGGCTTAACCGCCTCCCATGGATTCATTAACTCTGGCAGTTGTATCGGGCATTAACAGGTCAATCTTTGGGTGCAACAACAACCGTCTTTGCATCAATTGGTATCAGAGCTTGGGTCACGGGTTCAAACCCCTCGCTTGCACTTGGGGGGGGGGATTGTTGCAAGGTGTGTGTCTTTGGTCTCCTTGTGTTGTGTAGTGCAATGCTCGGGTTTGTGACATGGCTTAACTGCCTCCCATGGATTCATTAACTTTGGCAGTTGTATCGGGCATTAACAGGTCGATCTTCTAGTGCAACGGCAACCGTCTTTGCAACATATTCTTGTAATAGCTTTTGGTTTTGTTCTGGTTTGTCTAGTTTTCCTTATTTGTCTGAGATCCTATGTTTTGTTTTGGTTTTGCTCTCTGATTTGGTTTGTTCCACCAAAGATTCAAGGATCTCGCTTTGTTCATTCTAAACAAACGTCCCAAAAAAGAGCCACTAATGGGACTTCCGAAAAAAAATTGTGGTTCTTGGTCTAAATCCCACTCTTCTGAGCTTTTAAGTGAGTTGTATGGGTTAGAGTTTATTGAAATTTTAGAGTTTGTATTGACTTGTTAAAACCTTGCAAAAACCTAACTCTTTGGTCGCCTTAGTATTTTGATCTAATTCCATGTTGACTTGTTGAGTCAGTTCCCAATTGGTTAAGTTACAACTTTAGTCCTTATGTTCATGTGTTGACCAGCCCCATTTCCCTTGTCTTACCAATTGATCCAGTTCCTTGCAAGTCCTTTTGAAATTTCATCATCTGAGCCTTTGAAATATTTTGGGCCTTGTCCTTTTAAAAATATTTCATTTCATTCAAATATTTGGTCAATATCCTAAGTTTGACTTATGCATATGCCTTTATCAACTTTTATTCATTTAACTACGTAGGCAATGTCCCCATTCTTGAAACAACTTATTCTGCATGTGTGAAATACTTCGCTTAAGTTGCTTTATCTATAATGTCCCCTTCTCAGCAGTAGCCAGTTCATATGCCTGTCAGCCTATTCCAGATGCTTTTGTATCATCATTTTTTTTCCTATTATTTTCATGATTATGTTGACTATCATATATCTGTAAGATAGCTTTCTTGTCTGTTTGAGTTGTTTCCATTGTTTGTGCAGATTGTTGAACATTTCTCAATTGATAACATAAACCAAAAGTTTCATTTAACAGAGAAGACTACTTTTCTATCTTAGAAACTGAAGAATTAATTCTATTTTGCAACTAACTGATGTTAATTTCTCATTACTTATATTAGTAGTATTTAGAGAATTTCTAATATCTACAGCCATAACATCCAAATTATCTTATGCAGAAATCATCCACTGGGCCAACCAATTTTTTTGGGCCTCAAAATTCTTCTGCTTTACCCCAAGTTCTAAATGAAGTCTGGCTTCATATCTTCCCCATAGCTTCTTATCAAAATTGATGACAATAAAATTTTATGGGGTTGCCAATCTGCCTACCTGGTTCATAGCCAATGTTTTCTTTATCTAACTACCCCTTTACCATCTATTTTATACTTGTTTCTTTTATCAGTGCATGCTCTCGAGACATGTTCTCTTAACATACAACTCTTGTTTCCCATTACCTTTGGTATCTTAATCCCTTTTCCTTTATTATCTTGTTGTTCATCTTCTTTAGGAGTTAAAGCTAATTTCTGATTGACCTACTTGGCTAGCTTGTCCATTAATTTTGGATTACTATTGAGGTCAAATAATGTGGCTAAAGATGATCTAGAAGGATATGGATTTATGGATGGTTGGCATCTGAATGAGAGATGGTTGGAAGATACTATGGCTTCCTCAGGGCTGTAAATCAACAAATGGCTTGTTATCTGTAGTAAGTTACCCCAAGTTGGTCTAAATTTTTTTTCGATTTTATCCATTTAACTGATTAGACATTTCATCTAACATATACCTTGCTGCTTTGTGTGTTAATGACTAGTCACATTACCAAGTTGAGAGATTACTTGTTTTTAGTACATACATTGCATAGCCCTTCTGAAATAACCAACTTAGAAGTATATATATACATTTAACTTTGATATTAACTTTCCAGATATGGCTACAGGTATTTGTCAAATATTGCAACAATACAAAAATAACAGAGATTCCATGATATAACAAGCATATCTACTGACAATGTTGGTGTAATGTCCCCTTCCTAGGCAGTACTGTCGTGTCAAAGGTTAGCCTATTATTCAGATCCTTGTAGGCTGGCAGAGGTGTTTAGAGGATCACTTGAGGCAGTTATCCAGCGTTGGGAACATTGCTCCAGCAGTTGATTCAGGTTTGGGCTTCTGTAGACACTCACAAAGCGATTTAGAGGTACTTACTATTTATAGTAAGTTGGGCAGGCAGGAGTTGCTATTTTTAGCAGGGCACCTAATTTAGCTGATCAACTCAGTATCGACCCGGTTTGATGTTTGGTTGAGCAAACAGGGGTTATTCGAAGCATTTAATAATAATTAAAGGAATTATTAATTTGACTTTATAATATAAAGTCACTTTAATGAAATATTAAAAGTTATTATTAAAATGGCAAATTATAAAGTATTTTTAATACTTTATAATAAAGGGAAAATTTAATATTTGATGAGTTAATATTCATTAAATAAAAAGGTATGCCATTTATTTAATAATTAAGCCTAAGTCAAAGAAGAGGCGAAATTATATTATTAAATGCATTTTAAGTGATTTTTTTAAAAGGAGGTCGAATTCTTGAGAGAGCTTATATATTCAATTGAAGGCAAATCGAACTCATATGTTGATTATTCAAATTTGTTATCTTTTCTCTCTAAGAGCATTGGGGTTTGAGAAACCAGGGTTTCTGCAGATCAACAGGTTTTGAAGAACGTTCCCTCTTCAGAATCTGACATACTGAGACTGTGAAATATCAGTTGAAGATTGTCAACAAGGTAACTTCATCCAGAGGTTGCATTCGAGCTTACTGAGGTGGATTCAGACAAGGGTTTCACAGAGATCATTCATCTAAGCAATAAGCCGATTTATTCATTCCTGTTCCTGTGTTCTAGCACATTCTTCAAGGGCCGTACTTTATTTAATGTTGCTGGTTGGGCCATACTTTTGTACCAGCAAGGGCCGTACTTTCTTTACTGGAGAATACGCCTTGCTTTTTGGTCTTCCAGTTTCTTCAGTGTGGGCGCCTAGATCACTGGAGTCTTTTGCATCGTTTGGTGGAGACATCAGTTTGAAGCTGGCCGTAGCTGCCTTCATCATTTTATGGTGCAATAATGTGATGAGCCAAACTGGACTTGACTCAAAACCCCCAAATTTAATTCTTGAAATTCTCTTTTGAAACCAACACGAGCCTCTACTGCAATGATTTCACGGTGCTTGTAGGTCTGATTAGGGTGTTGGTGTTTGTCTTTCTTGTGTTACTCGTGTTTGATGATTAATGCCAATGATATACATAGATTTAACAAGCATGTGCATATAATGGGAACACAAGATATACTAAACTAATATGACAACGCAAATAATGACTTGATTTAATTGCCAAGACACCTTCTTCATACAAAATAGATTGCATCCAAAATACAACTTTCATTGGGTTTCAACGGATACATCAAATAACATAGATTTTAACTTACAGCCAAATGCACTGTGAACAGTGCTGCTACAGTACCTACGCCCAAGCAAATGCTCATACAAAATTAAATACAAACTTTCCCTACCGATTTCTTGATGGAAAAGCTTCTAAATAAGATGGCGCCCCTTTTAGGAAAGAAAGCAGCAACAATATGAAGGCGTTTTATTTCCTCCAAGCTGATCAAACCCTCAAGAAGGTGCGGCTGGCTGTAGATGAAGAAATCAGCTTTCAAAATCTTCCAAAATGCAAGAAACTACCTCAAGATGGCGAATGGAGATGCTGGCAGCAAAAACCCTTCCAAAAGATGCCTCCAACAGCTTGTAACCAGCAGATTCGAGCTCCAAAAAGCAGCAACAAGAATAAACCAGCACTTTAGGGTGGTCTTTCACACCTTCAAGATGCCAAATCCTAACTACAAGCCCAATCCAGGCTTACCCACTGCAGAAATCAGGAAACCCTAGTTTCCTTCTCTCCCAAACTCCACACTTCAAGTTTCAATCAGCAAACATAATCTCAAGCATGAATGGGTCGAACTTTCCTTCTTGCTTTTATAATTTCTCATTGAGAACACTATTCATTAAAATGGCACTATTCACTTAAGTTATATCTTTTTTTCACTTTAGCCATGAATAGTAACTGAAAAATAGAAAGTGACCCCTTTAACAAATAGTCACATGGTCCCCAAGCCTGAGTAAGTGAAATAAGTGGTGATGAACAATATTTTAAGCTCCAATTACACGCCAAACGCGCAAATTCACCACGACGCCGACTCCGGATACCAATACTGCCTTTTACCGACCAAGTGCCCGTTCAAGTGACCCTCTATCCAGAACCACTAGCCTACGGGATGACATAGGCTAATCCAATGACTCGATGCTTTAAGAAATAATGGGGACATTACAAATAACCAGGTTTTCACAATAAATTTATTGTCTTTTCCCTTTGCATGTTGAGTAATCGCAATTGTAATCATTCAGAATGATTAATAAACTATCTGGCATCAAGATTTGATCAATATTCTGTAGCTTTTATGCATCTGGTATTTTATATTATTTTCCAGTTATTTCTTTGCAAAATCGCAATTTGTCTTTTTATTGCAAAAACAACCAAAAAATAAAAATACATAAAACAAACAAAAACTCAGTATTATTGGGCAGTGTTTGGGCTGAGAGACACTTGGTCTCTTACAATTGGACTCTAGAAAGTGTTTATTAAATCTTGAAATGTCATACACAGTTATATAGAGAAGCTTGCTGACCTATTACATATACAGAAAAATTTTCCTCATGTCTCAATCGCTCTTGACCCAAAGATCATTAAATTCTCCAAATAAATGAGCGACAATACTATGTGTTGGCATAACAACTAGCACCTCTGGAGTAAGAGTTGGTACGGACAACTATGCACACTACGCAATGAGTGCTCTTCAAATTAGGAGGGGAAGCTCCCTCGTTGTGCTTTAACAAAAATGCCTAGAAAGGGAAAAGTAATCTAAACTATCTCATGTCTTTTTGTCTTAGCTGTAGAGGTACAAGGCTTTCAAGAAAACTCTATACGTTGCAGCTAAGTATTTTCTGGTTTCGCAGATCACTAACTACAACTAGGCTAATTACTTAAAATCTATCCAGTTTCCTCAAGAAAAAGAGCATGAAATGGAGCAAGGATGACTTGTAATAGCCTAACCAGTTTACAGTTTGAAAAATTCAGCTGGCAGCTGAATTTCAGCTAAAGTTCAACTAATTGTTTAAATTCTAGGGTTTCCAAAATATTTTCAATTGAATCAATATAATCTCCAACTAACCTCTAAGTTTTCAGTTTCAGCTGAATTGTAACACCTAACTGTTCACCTACCGTTTCACGAAAGAACATAACCCAATAACTATCAAACTAGGGTTTCAACAAGTAAAAATAACGACTTGAAAAGTAACCGCTAGGGCATCATAAACTTTCATGCATAATGAAGTAAAGAAATTAACTGTCTATCTTTTCCATTCAAACTAGCTTGAGCATTACATTTATTACACAACAGTAAATGAAGCAATAATGTACTCAAATGTTCATTTATTTGTACCTGAATTAGCAGGAGGGGGTAACCCATTATGAGTCATCATTTAAGCTGAAATGTTGATCTTCATTACATGAGGAAAGAGAAATATCATCAAGGGCTTTACCGCCCAACCAAGACCTGCTGGTCTCCCGAGTTTCTTCATCTGAAGAACCCGCCCTTCACGAGGGTAATCAACATGGATCAATTTATCATCATGTCTCTGAGCCTGGTGTCCATGAACCTATACTGCTGGTCGATCCCTCTTCTGTAGGTTCCTCCTAACCAGAAGGATCATTCTGACCAGAGTATATCTGGATCATGATAGCTGACTATTGCCTAACTGGCATCGTACCTTGGCCAAGGATTTTAATAGTTTTCTGGCACTCCTGTGCCGATGTCTCTGGCACTACTGTGCCGACATCTCTAGCACTTTTGTGCTGTCAGCACTCTCACCCTTGCTCAACATGATAATCCTTAATTAAAGTTTTTAAATCTCATTAACATATTCCAATAATCTTTCTTCTTATTAAGGGTAACTGTTTTCTTATTCTTGTGCCAGGAGGATACTCCACTCATAACATATTCCCTCTAATAATGATTAACTGCTATTCTCAAATTCATGAGGAGAGATTAAGGTGTCTTACCCGACCATAAGGATTCAAAATTTAGTATCACAATGTCAGATCTGATTATCAATTCCTATCAATTTGTGGTTATATCTTAACCTTCATGTTCCTTGCATATTTTAACAAATTCATTCAGCAAAGAGGATTACAAGCCTCGCTTAGATATCCCCTAATAGACTCAGGGAGCAATAACGAGCACCAAACTAGCATCAAAATAAGGAAGGGGAAAAGTCAGTTAAACCAAATAGATCAAGCTCTTAGATCGAGGCAAGGTGTCTTCTATTTACATTTTGCTTCCAAATCTAAGAGGCTCAGATAGGGGAAGTGACTATTCAAGGTAACAGAATTAAACCAAGGAACAAAGCTCACGATAGCCCCTAAGGCATCAAAAATAATAGAAATTCAAAATAGAAAAACGAGTTATCACTAGAAAATGAAATTCTGGTTACAGCTGTCTGAGTCGGAATCCTTAACCCTATACAAGAGTGATAAGAATTTTCTACTCATGAAAACAAAGTTCTAGTTTCCACAAAAGGAGATGATGAATCGCTTCCTAAATTCAAAGAAGAATAAAAACAGGTCCACACCGATACTTGCTCACACAAAAGGATTCCATCTATTTTGATTCTACTGCATTCAGACGAACTTAATTTCTATTAGATAGAACTTTCAATTGAAGCTTATATTAATAGCACTGTACAGGTTCCAAATGAAATATCAAGCTAGTAAATTCTTACGTGCCTGGTTATGGGTCTGGAACTTAGCGAATGTTGAGAACCATTCTCCACCAGTCGTCTGCACAATGGCCTCCTACGGCTTGTCCAAGGATGACTCGGGATGTCACTAAAGAGAGGCGATTTCAAATTTTCCAGAGTCTGGCTCAAAAGAAGATCACGCACTTAGATAAACTGTTGACTGCCGAAGGTGAATTTGGAAAACTTGATCACTGAAAAAGATTATGGTTGGAACTTCTCCATAAAGCATCTGGTTGAGGAGTATTAAAATCCGAGTGAAAAACAAATCCCAAAAAGGAACTAATTCAATATAGCTACAGAGGACTCGAGTGAAGCCAAGAGAATACTCGACCGACTACTAGAGAAAAACGAGGAAAACTGGCCGCCCTAACATAAAGATTGGAAATCGATTTTATTTCCTTCCGGTAGCTCTGTCACCCTGGCGGTTCCAAGAATTTTTCATCTGCCCCAATCTTGGGCGTTTCACACAAGAGAGATGTTGCTAACGCAAGTTTGATTCCATTCCATTCATTCCTTTTTTTTGAAGACAAGTCACTCGATGGTTTTAAATTTCAAATCGATGGCATTGATTTTTATCTTTTATTATTAATTAATATTTAATAACCTCTTGCAAGAATATATATATATGAATTGGTCGCTCAATCTCCAAGAGGATATTATTAATGAATATTTTAAATTATATTTATTATTTTAATTAACTCTTTAATCCCCATTAGAAATCTCCTTAATAGGTGATTAATGATTTATATTTTAATTGACTTTCTTAATTGATTATTATATTAATTTACCTTTGGCCAAGGTAGTGAAGTTGACTCAACTGTCTTACACTGACTCTAGACTGATGATAAAATTGATCCATAATTAACCACATCCTCTCCCTGACGATATTTCTCTTTCTCTCCTGGCGTCAACGATCCTGCATCCACTGACAAGGATTAGGGTTAGATCGTTCTCAACGGCTAAATAATATGGATTTGAATTAAATATCATGATCTCTTTCAATTTCACACGAACAATAATTTCACTTGCAAAAATAAAGAGTTCGTTAACATTTCAGTTATGATAATGAACGACTATTGCATTCTCAACGTCATAATCACTTGAAAGCAGTTATTTGCAACTGACATTACATTTGAAATACATAACCAAACATACAGTCTCAATGTGAGGGATGTAACATGACTATCTAACGATAAACAAGTATAGATTCTCAACTTGAAGGCAAGGTGGCACATCTATCAGCTCAATCTAAACAAGTTTATTGGAAACAACAATATACGATAAACTGAATACAGATTCTCAACTTGAAGGCAAGGTGGCACAACTATCAACTCAATCTGGACGAGTTTATTGAACACAAAACAGATTTGATCTAACTAAGGAAAGAATTCACCATTATAATTGCATGGAACCCTATGTGGCATAACAATTCATCATAATAGTAAGCATGAGCAG